>PVIY010004647.1:0-101003 GCA_004026745.1 Myrmecophaga tridactyla | reverse complement strand
GAGATGAGTTCCTCTTATGTGACAGTCACCTCAGAAGGCCACAGTCCCTTCTTCTAACTATCCTGCCATTGCTCAAGATACCTTTAAAACTCTTTTGGGATTGCCTTCAAAGTCAGCTGCATACTATCCATTATTGCCTCAAAGATAGATTTAATTTTTGGAAACTGTTAAGTCATTTAGTGCCAAATAATGGTTAAGGATGATCTAGCTTGATAATACTTAAAACAAAACAATGTGTACTCATAAAGTTAACAGTGTGTGTGACAGATTAACTCTGAATGCAATTCTAAAAGAGCCAAACCTAAGAGGTTTTGGGCAATGGTAGATTACTGGAATTAGGAAATAACCTTCAAGCACAATCACTAAGCAGGGTAACATTCATTTAGCTGTCTATGCTCTGACATATTTGTTTAAAGTGAACATTCTGAAAGTGAGAATTTATTCCTTTAAAAAGGAATATCATTCTTAAAAAATTTATACCTTTAAAGCTTTACTGTCGAAGTTCAGTACTATACAAGTGTTCCGTTAGAAATCAATTCTCCTTATTTTATCAATAAAGACCACTTTCAAAAACCTGAAAGTAAATAACTAACTTATTTGCCCCAGGTTTTTAAAAATCATTAACTGAAGATAAAAGAATTTGAACTCTTCAAAGAACTAAAAAAGAAAACAAGCCCCCCAAAATGCAATAAAAACACATCAAGAACCAAATTGCAATTTCTGAACTGCACTGTTTATTTTGCTGCTTGAAACCTAAGTGACAGTACGCCACTATAATTAAGGGGTTTCATCTAAACCTTTACTACACTGCACATACAGAAATATCTGGACACATTTTTGGAGAATTTTGCAAAATGCAGCAAACATTTTAGTTTATACATGAGAAAAGGAAGTGTTCAGAAGGGTATGCATTTCAAGTTATTACAGGTTATTTGTGAGAATTTCTTCAGGTAAAACATGTTTAAATTTAACCAACAGTAGTATGTCAGTGTATTTAAAATCACGACAAAAATCTTCTCTCTGGTCATGTTGCCCATGACAAATTACTATGATGTTGTATGTTTAGGGCAAGATGTCACTACAGCATAAATCCCATGGCATTTTGGTTTTCTTCTGGTGATTAAAACTGTTTTTCTTGGGATAAATGCAGCAGCAAAACACAAACCAGTTGATCAAAAAAGCCCTTCTGCCATAACTTCATTAATTTTCAGGACACATCAACCGACAGTAATTTTGCCATCCCCAGTTCTTTTAAGGATTACATCTCTGCACTTTGCCTTGAGTACGTCTGTAAAAGCTTGCTCTCTGTTAAGCCAGTTTACTGACTACAGCCTGGTTGAGAGAATTTAATTGGTTGGTCCATTTATCTAGAGCAGTATATCGTGCACCACCCCTCTTCTGATGATCCAGTTCAAGGAGCTGGTTGACTTGATCAATTTGGCCATGAATAGTGTTATCCAGCATGCACTGCACCAGCAAGCTTTCCACATCAGCTACATGTATGTTTAACTCCTTAGAAACGAAAGGAATATGTATTCTTGTGTAAGGCTTAATTAACTTTATGAGCACTTGTGTTCTGATGTTTTGCAAAAGCTCTTCAATATGTTCTCTTATGAAAGGGTCATCCATGTGGCTGTGATTTGTTTTCAGAAGCTTTTCAAATTCAGTGATGTCATTATTCTGATAGGCACTTACTAAATTTGTCATTGCTAGAATTTCCGGATCATTTTCATAAGGCTTGGCCTCCTGTGAGTCAAATGGATTTATTCCCGATTTCATTAGCATATTTGCTAAGAACAAATATTTTAAGCAAGTAGTTTGTCTGGGACTCCCCGATTCATCATAGTTCTTGAATGCTTCAAAAAAAAATCAGCGTGTGCCTTTTCAAATTCACCTTCCCTCAGTGCATTTTACTACCACATTCTCTGATGGCTCCCATGATCAGTGGATGAGGGATAGCAGACTTGATGTGAAGTGACTGTTCATAGAGTGCTTTAAGTTTTTTGTTATTTTTCTGTGCTGTGATACATTTGAATTTCCAAAGCATATATTTCTAATAACTGTGTGCCTCTTTTCAGGTCATCTTCTCCATCATCAGTCTGGCAGGATTGATGTAATTGGTGTAAAATTTTTTGAAGTTTTCCATACTCCTCTCATTCTAAATATAATTTTCCAAGCTTTCTGTTTGTCTTAAACCACAGTCTATCATTCTTAGCATCTTTCAAAACTTCCAGTGTTGTTTTATAGAATTCCTGCAGTAAATCCATCTGACATAAAAAATCAGAATTCTGTTTAGAAGTAGAGATATATTCAAGAATAGAATTAATGGATTTTTCAGAATAATTTCTTGTTACTGCACTCCGAGTATAGGTCAATAGTTGTTTATATCTGTCCATCATTTCTGGAAAGTTTGTCAACTTAAAGTTAATCTTAATCATTTGTTTCAGTGCTTTAAATCCCCATTCTCCTTTCTCACCTTCAAGTTCCAAAACCTTTTGGAAACTGCTTAATGCTGCTTTTGGGTCATCTTTCAATGCTTTGGAATTATAGTACTGATTTTCCAAATCCACATTTGGTTCAGAGTTACTATCTTCAGAATATTCTAGGTCGTAGTCCTCCTCATCACACATGAAATCATCCTCCATGTCAGACATCTTGGCCATGTGGTCATTAGCTTTTGACTGCTCTTGTTCCTTTAAACAATTCCCTCCTCCCCCCTTTTTTGGGGGTGCATGGTCCAGGAATTGAATGCTGGTTTCCCTCATGGAAGGCAGGTATTCTAACACTGAACCACCCCTACACCCTCCTCTCCCCTTTTAAATGAGAATACATATACATTGTCTTTGCAAGAGAGAATTATAAAAATCATTATAAAATTGTTAGTTTCTTCCATCCATGGACATCTTTGTGGTGTTAATGGGAAGAGAACCACATTTGGAGTCAGGAAACCTTGGTCCTGCTAAGTTCTGTAGCTTTGGGTTTACTTATATTTTCTAAGATTTTCCTTTTAGTTCTTTTAAAATGACTATGAATATAGTTGCACCACTTGCTATGCCATGAAGCTCAAAGGAAATGATGAGGTAAAAATGATTTGTAAACATACGTATTGTACAAGTGTAAAGCACTATTAAAGTATTTGGGTGCTTAATATTTTCTAATACGTAGGATGCACATTTATACACAAACCATCATGGTTTACCATAGTTTATAGGATGAAACATGGGCTTCCTTAAATATTATTTTTTTGTGATATAAGTTGAATTATAAATACATATATCCATAGAAAGTTATTACCATTTTTTTTGTTGTGGTTATCATATTTCTAGTAGTGTGGAAAGAAGATTCAGATGTTGCAATTGATTCACACATTTATAATGTCTGAAAACCAAATTCTGGGAAATATCATTTCTGTTCTGCATCCAGTGAATAAATTTACACCTTAGAAATATTTATAACTTTAACTTTTTGATTATTAATCAAGAATTAATTTTTTCATTGCTTCCATTTAATTTCATAACAAATACTCCAATTAAATAATGGTATTCTGAGTTTTATACCACCTAAGATACTTATGAAAAGTTATTACATTTCTATAATTATTTCTTTAAAAAAAGAGTGGTATTTGGGCTTAAACCTTTGAAGTATGGTGGGTTTAAATGGCTGGAATTACAGATGACGCTCAATGTGATCATCTGTAAAGATGAGGTGAGTTGTCTCTACCTGGTCTTTTGCTGGACTAGGTTGGATTTTTTCCAGATGTATGGGTAAAATAGTGTATATTTTATGAATCTTAGGAGCAGGCTGGGTATGTTGCAATCTAAAACTTGTACTTTATAAGCCAAACTGAATGTACATGTAAACATGTACAATGTATGTATATCATATGCTTATTTGTGCATCAAAACATGCATAAATATACGTATGGGATAGTAGGATGGGTACAGATATAAAGGCACAAAGAGGTTAAGTAACTTATCACACAGTTTGTAAATGACAGAGCCAGAATTTATACCCAGCTAGGTAGTCTGGCTGTAAAATATGTTCTTATCTACTTCTCTGCTACTTGTCTTAAATGCTACATGTTTACTTCCTATTTTTTAATCCTTTAGATTATTAGTAAGTAAAGTTCTTTGAAAGTTTTATCTTGTCCCACCTATGGTGAGGGGAACCAAAGTACAGTGTTTTTGTCCTGGGAAGGTATGTGTCAGAGACCTAAGGGGGAAACAGTCAGCTTGGGTATTACTGTGGTAGCAATTAGAGGTAATTTACTTTAAGAAGAAAATAAAACTCAGGATGTAGAGTCTGGGCAATTTGGCCAGCTGCTTTGCTCATGTAATTTTAAACACTTTGAGCCTCAGATTTGTTTTATTAAGAATGATGATGGCCCCTGTATCAGTCAGTGTTCTCTAGAGAAACAAAACCAATAAGGTATATCTATATATAGCTTTATCTATCTATCTATCTATCTATCTATCTATCTATCTATCTATCTATCTATCATCTATCTATCTATCTATCTATCTATCTATCTATCTATCTATCATCTATCTAAAGAGATTTATTTTTAAGGACTTGGCTCACAAGATTGTGGAAGCTGACAAGTCTGAAACCTGTAGGGGAGCTGGGAAGCTGGAAACTCAGAGTGGATGTTGTAATCTTCTTTTCTGGAAAACCTCAGTTTTTGCTCTTAGGCCTTCAACGGATTGGATGAGGCCCATCTGCATTATCCAGGGTACTCACCTTTACTTATAGTCCACTGATCGCCAATGCTAGTTGCATCTATAACATATCTTCAGAGCAACATCTAGACTAATGATTGACCAAATAACTGGACACAGCCAAGTTGCCACATAAAATAAACCATCACAGTTCCTACTCCTCTCTCATCATGTTGTGAAGATTCTGTGTTAAAGCCCAAGTGAAGTACCTGGAATATATTAAGCATAAGTGTTTCGTATCTTTATCTGTTTGTTTTCAATGTGTTGAGGCCCCACTCAATAGCTGAAAGGAGGGAACAGCTTAATCCATTTTCTATGCAAGGATGCCTCAGAATAAACAATAAAGCAAACAGAAAAAACCCTTCCATGGCTATCTATTGTTTAGTAATCTGCAGTAGATCATCTCAGTTTCCTAGCTTTGTGTTAGACATTCCATTGGATGGGGAGAGGCTTTGATATTATTGGTCAAAGTGATTTTAGGTCAACAATCTGAGTATTAAAATCACTGGATTCTTTCAATTTTCAGTTACCGTCCTTTTTTTCTGAACTACGGTTTTAACATTTGGAAAAAGGTGCCCTGCAAGTTTTTAAAATGCAACCATTAGTTATTCTTCAAAGGGTGGTCTTAGAGCATCCTCTTGCTGATTTTCACTGGTTGCTTCCTGGTTTCTATCTAAATTCTCTGTGATTCCTGGTCAAGTTACCGCATTTGTCTCCAGCTGGGTCCTCTCAGATGTTAGGATCAGTGGTTCACAAGCTTTGGTGTTTCTCAGAATCACCTGGAGAAAGCACACAGAGGCCCAGGCCTGTTAGTGTAGGATAGGTACTGGATAGGTCCTTGGTTACTGTAACCAAGTTTCCCAGGTGGTTCTGTTGCCACCAAAGTGTGCATCGCAATCTCCTGGAAGCTTGCTAAAACATAGATTCCTGGTCCCTACCTCCAGTTTCTGATGAATATATCGTGTGTGTGATCTGAGAATTTGCATTTCTAACAAGTTTCCAAATGCTGCGGATGCTGTTGGTTAGGGGACCCACTTTGCAAATTCCTGGTCTATGTATAGAAATCACTGAGGAGGGACACTAATCTCAGGTGTATTATGTTTGACATTATTGAGTTCTTGATTTGGGATTTTGACATTCTATAGGGAGGGTGATTCTGGATTCAGAGTAGCTTTTGTTTCCTGGATCTCTCTTCTTTACCTCCCCAGCCTCTTAGCAACTATTCTTTTTGCCGATTTCTAACATGTCAAGATAATTGTGATCCTTTACCACTTATGATTTTCATTTGGGATAATTTTTTTTTTTTGGAAACTTTTAGCTGAATAAAAAGGACTGATTAATGTGAAAATGAAACCCTCATCGTTTTTAGGTCAGTGGGTGGGTGTGTGGAGCAGTGAAGTGAAGCATGTGAAGCATGGAAAGTGCCTTAGTGTTCAACATTCACAGCATCTACTAATGTGTGTTGCTGTTCTGAGTTCATTTACAGACTCAAGCGGCCTTTAAGAGGTTAGGGTGGTGACAGGGAATATGATGAGGACAGACATGTAAGAGGTGGGTGCTGGTCCTCCGTGGATGTGGCATTACCTCCAGGAACTATCGAACTACTGCCTCCTTGTCCCCCAGCCACATTGTTTCCCTTATGCAGGCAAGCCAGGGTCCCAGCTTTGAAAAGTCTCTAAGCTACTTTCTTATGATTCTTTTTTCCTTGTTGATAGTAGAATCATTGCTTTTAAAATTTGTCTGAGGACCAAATTTATTGACCTTTTTGGCCCTGAACTATGTTTATTTCCTCTGAGTGGTGTATTTGCTCCTGTTGGATAGAAGGCTTAGTGGAGAGAAGCTTCATATCTGTACTGCACTTTATAATTAGAAAACTCCTATAGGGTCTCTTTACCATTTCGTCAAGATGGTTTTCTGAGGTAATGAAACAGATAGCCTTTTTGTTTCCATTTGATACATTTTAAATTTATTATTGATGATATGCTTTATCCTAGATCACTTGTAGTTATCCTAGACCACTTTCAGGTGGTCCATTGTTAATTCTTCCAGGCAGTCTGGTGCCAGGGAAGGGGGCTCTGGAATCTGGACCTTTGGATCCTGGACACTTCCTGGCTACTTATCTGGAAAACAAAATGATATTGACCTTATGAAAATAAGGTAATTTTTGCAAGACACCTTTAGTACAAGTCTTGGGGCAAGGTTGTCATTTAGTAAATATTGTTTACACTTACAAATAAATGAATGGACTAGAGATGTAGGTGGCTTTCCTACATGCAGTGAATAGGCAAAGCTAGGATATAGATCTTTTGATTTCTAGTTCAGTTTCCTTCCTACAACATCATGATGATTCTTCAGTGGAAATAAAACAATAAGTGGAGTGAGGAAAGTATGGAAAAGAAAGGGAGTGGGATCAGAGAGACACTAAAGGCAGAGGGGAAAGTACACAAAAAAACATAGTTCCTTCAATGGGGTGGTATGGCGTCAGAGATGTAGATCGCCTGCTCTTCGGATACAGACACAGAGCCCTCATACTTGTGTCATCTCTGGTGTTATGATTTACTCAAACTGTTGAATACATCGGAGGGGTGTGTACGTGTGTGTCCGTGCAAGTGCACGTTGGCTTTAATCTGCTCCCTAAAGGCAGGTCATTAACAATCCCCACATCAGAAAGACAGTAGTGTGTTCCTACGTTTTCCACCTGTTCCTCCAACTGCTCCCGCTATGTTGCATCTAATTGCATTAAAGATTTTAAAAGCAACATAAGGGTAATAAGAAATCATTTTTCGTTGGTCAAAATAAGTGGTGTTGAAGGTATGTCGATTGGCTAGGAATATTGTCAGGTCCTTCTGCCCGGGCAAGAGCTGTAAGGCTCAGTGAGTCCTGGGGTCCATATCTGCCCAAGTGGCAGCCTGTGCTCTGGACTCTGATTAGGCTCTGTGGTTTGCCTCTTAGCAGAGACTTTTTCTCTTTTACTGTTATATATTTTTTATTGATATATAATATATATTCATATACCATGTAGTCATCCAAAGTGTTCACTCGGTGGTTCACAATATTATCATATACCTGCGCATTTATCATCACAATCGACTTTTTTTGAAAACATATATACAAAACAATAAACTTCAAAGTACGTCACAACAATTAGTTGTAGAACAAATTTCAGAGTTAGGTGTGGGTTACAATTCCACAATTCTAGGTTTTTATTTCTAGCTGCTCTAAGATACTGGAGACTAAAAGAAATGTCAATATAATGATTCAGCACTCATACTCACTTGTTAAACCCTACTTAGCAGAGGATTTTGAGGCTTGGTTCTGCCTGGATGGCAGCTGGGTTCTCCTGATGTTTAGTTTCACCCATGTGCAAGGTGCCTAGAAATGTTGTCTCCCATGTAAGCAGGAAAAGGGAGAGAACCATAAATGTTGGGAGCACTAGGGATGTTTACCACATTTAGAATAGATTTTCCTTGTTTTACTGCTAATGGAACAGGCATAGAGCTAGTAAGTAGCAAAGCTGGGACTCAAATCTAAAATGGAGTTGGAGACATGATAAATCTAGTACAATCTGGACTCTAGTTAATTCAATCGTATGGTATACACCACAGCAATATTTCTCAAAGTGCACCCAGAAACCCTTGCTTTGGAATTACTTGGCGTTCTAGTTAAAATGCATTCTCTCAGGCCCCCTTAGACATACTGAAACAAATTTCTGACAGTGAAGCCCAGACATCTGCATTTTTACACACCCACCTCCCTGCCCACCCCTGAGTAAATCTGAACACTTTAAATTTGAGAGTCACTTCTTGTGGTGTTCATAGTATTTTTTTGAGAGCTCAGTGGCTTGCTCAGGGAAATAGACTGAGACAGAACTGGGGTCAAGTGAGATCATGGATGTTCAAGAACTTTGAAGTCGTATACACATATCAGACATTGAATTGATTTTCATGGAACCACTGAGATCAGGAAAATGGACTCTCGTCGGGGTGCCACATCTGGCATCAGCTGGAGCTAATGAACAAATACACAAAAAACTGATATGGGCTCTATTCAAATTTGACCTTCTTAGATGTCTCCTCCACTTTAAACTCCCTGAACCTGAGAAAAAGAAATTAAATATATATATATTTATATAATAACTATATAACTTTATATAATAACTGTAACAAGTTATTGACTTTAGCTTGTCATGCACCTGAATATAAATGTCAGGTCATCCCCACGTACCTTGGAGGCTCTGCATCCCAGAGAGAGGGAGGGAGGCAGGTTCAGGGATGGTTCTCTGCTATGTTAGGTCAAGGATACTCAATTATTCCTTCCTGCTAGGCCCAGGCAACTATTACATATCAGTGCTTGTGAGCCTGCATACATGTGAGTGCCCAACAAAGGCCAAGTCTCTCGTGCAAGCCCATCAGGTCTCATCACACCTGCCCAGGAGGCGGCAGGCATAAGCTGGGGTACAGGGGGTGCCAAGGGGGTCGGGCACAGCCTGCCTCCTCCACCATGTGAGGCCCTCTGGGCTGTGGAGGGATGGGTAGGGGCTGGGCTGGGCCAAGTTTAGCTCTCTGGTTCTCCTCTTCCCCACCCCACTTCAGAATTCTTATTTCCTTCCCTAAGAACCAGTCTCTGCTCAACTCTGGGAAAACATTCATCAGGGATTTTCACGCACCACATGGTCTTGGAGATGACTTGCTCAAATCAGTGAGCATGAGTTTTTGCTTTTTTCTGCTCTGTCATGTTTTCCACAGCTTTGCTAATCACCCAGGGAGAAGGAAAGGAACATCTGCGTGTTCCCCCACCCCTCTCCAGCCTCTAGCTTTTTGTTTTGTTATCCGTCCTGGGATAGGGTCTGGGGTGGGGTAGTAAGAGGGTTAGGTAAGTAGAGGCCACAGACCCCTTACCTACAACCTATTATAATACTTCTATAGCTGTCTCATAGTGAAATGACCCTAAATAAAAGGTAATTCCCCTTTTTCACTTTGAGAAGATTCTTCAAAAACCATGAATATATAGATTTGGAAGAAACCATAAAAAATCAAATGCTTGCTTTTAATATATACTCTATTAATTTTTTATACCTATTAAAAATTTCAAGCTGTATGAAATACATTAATGTAGAATGTATTTTTCCACTCTTCCATTATTCAATCTTTTTACATGCATTTTAGGATCATTGTCTTCACTAAAGCCGTTTTCAGTATTATCTGTTTTCCTTCTCTTATATCTTGTAACTAATTTTAGTTGGTATAAAGAAAGTGATTGGTTTTAAAATTTTGCTTTATATTGATTTCATACTTCGCTGTCGAACTGAATTTTCCTATTGTCTGTAGGTCTTTTTGGTTGATTTTATTGAGTTTTCCAGAGCTATAACTATATCATAGTAATAGTTTTATGTTGCTACTTCCATTTTTTATGCCTGTCATTTTCTAATTATTTTCATAATTACATTCGTATTTTCTCCAGGACAAGGTTTAATGGTTATGGTGAGAGTGAGTCTTCCTGTTTCAGACTTTTTTTGACTGTCTCTGGTATTTCCATACATAAATCTCTATGTGTATATATGTATATATAAATATACATGGAAAATATTCTGTATTAAAGAATATATATGTTTTGCTAGGATATATGTGTGTGTGTGTATATATATATATATGGGATTCTTCAAAGATTCCTATTTTTGTTAGCTTTAAAAAATCATGAATAGGTATTGAAGTTTGTTAAGTGTCTTTTCAGACTCTAAAGGATCAATATGACTTTTCTCCTTTTATCAATAAATATGAATAATTGATAGATTTTCTAATGTTGAACCATCTCTGCATTCCTAGAGTGAACTTTTCTTGGATATGATACATTATTGTTTTAATATGCTGTTGCATTTTGTTGTCTAATATTTTATTTAGGATTTTTGAATTAGTATTCTTAAGTGAGATTCCTCTTTCATTTTTATTGTGTGAAATATTTAACATGTTTTGATATCAATATAATACTCTCTTTATAAAAATTAACTTAAAAGTTTCCCTTGTCGTTCTATATAGACCCTGGACAACTTTAAATATCATTGAAGTTACCTGCTTTTTAAAAGTTTGTGTACTTCTGCCTGGAAACCCTTAGGTGTGATGCTTTTATGGGGGATAGCTTTTTGACAACTTACTCTCTTTCTTCTCCAGAAATTGGTCCACTTAAGATTCTTCTTGGAAATTATTTGTTCCATTTAGAGTTTAAAATGTATTGTTCAGAGTTAAGTAGTCTCTTACAACTTTTAAAATTGCATTTAATGTTTAAACAGGATGGCTGGAGCCCCCTTACCAATAGGGGATGTATGCAATTCTCCTAGTCACCCTTACTTTCCAATTCTAGATTCTTTTTATTGTCCGTTTCTTCTCTCTGCATGTTGTTGCTCCACTGCAGACTCTTTGGCTACTGCCTGATTCCATCATTCTCCAAAGTACCACCAACCCAAATTTTTCTGTGCAGCAGAGTCTACAGAAGTTTGAGGGCAGATAACATTGAGCTCAGCACAGCAAACAACTTTAAATTACATATTAAACTCCCGAATTCTCTTCTTCACTAGTTTCTTGACCTGCATCCTGCTATTTTGCTGTTTTCTCTTTGCTACCTAGTATCATCTTCCCCATCCCTCAAAATTCCTCTTAATTTATTGTGGAGAATTTTAGGCTTACTCCTCCTCCAGGCCATATCTTGGAGCTTATCTTTTCACAATGAAACACAGTAATAATGGTGCCCTGGGATGATGCATAATTCAGGCATAATACAACTGGCAATATCCCCCCCTCCCCAACTGTCTGTTTATTTGTTTGTTTTGCATGGGCAGGCACTGGAAATCGAACCCGGGTATCCAGCATGGCAGGCGAGAATTCTGCCACTGAGCTACGGTCACACCACCTGGTTTTTAATTCCAGTTATCTGTGGGAGTGAGAGAGGTGGTGGGGTGAGAAAGTGACTCCTCTGTGATTAGTTGGGAACTTCTCAGTTTAATGTAAAAAGTTGTGACTCTCCTCAGGACACAGTCTTTGTCTTCCAGGGAGGGGAGGACACTGCTTTGCCAACCTCAGCTGTCCTGGCTCTTCCCTCCCTCTTCCTGCCCAGGTTACACTCACTCTGTGTCTTATAATGGAAGGGCATGACTTTCTCTGTCCAGCCAAGAAAAAACAAACAGCTCCAAAGAGCACCTGCCCTCCCTAATGCATGCCCATTATATAGTGACTGGAAACCTTTCTAAAAAATATTGCTTTTCATTACCCTTGCAATAATGCAACCCCAGCATTTTGCACAATTGCATTTTTGGATTTCAGCTTTTGCGTTACAAAGGAGTTTTATTATAGACATCAATATGTCTTGTTGAATAAAAGTACCTTTCTTTCCTAAGGGGAGCTTGCAACCAGCTTTGAATAGCATTTTTCCCTTCTTCATACACTAGAAAAGAAGTAATTGATGGGCAAAATCAGTGTCCTTATTGATCTATGTTTGTACCTAAGTGTATTATATTTGACCATTTTACTTAGTGTGGTAGTTAGATTCAGGTGTCAACTTGGCCAGGTGAAGGTGCCTAGATCTATTGCTGTGGGCATAAGCCAATGGCATGTGAGGCTCATCTGTTGCTGATTACATCTGCAGTCAGCTAGGAGGTATGCCTCCTGTGATGAATGATGTTTAATTTAATTGGCTGGTGCTTAAATGAGAGAGCTCAACATAGCACAGCCCAGGCAGCTCAGCATTCCTCATTTCAGCACTCGAAGCTCAACCAAGGCCTTTGGAGATGCAGAAAGGAATCACCCCGGGGAAAGCTGTTGGAGCCCAGAGGCCTGGAGAGAAGGCCAGTAGAGACCATCCTGTGCCTTCCCACGTATGAAAGAACCTCAGTTGAAAGTTAGCTGCCTTTCCTCTGAAGAACTATACGTTAACTAAAAAAAAATCCCCTTTTACTGAAAGCCAATCCATCTCTGGTGTGTTGCGTTCTGGCAGCTAGCAAACTAGAACACTTAGTCTCTTGTACTAACCTAGGAGACCCTATAATGGGCTTTCTGCTGTTTTTTCTTTTGTTGTCGTTGCACCCAGTGGTGACATTGGGTGGCACTCATTGTAGGGGTTTAAGAAGTGTGATAGAGGAATCGGCAGGAGGGGCCAGAGGATAAATCAGTGCATTGCTGTGATTGGAGCCTGAAGGTGTAGAGAAAAGACAGCGGATGAAACCAGACACTGTTCTGGTTTTGGCTGAGTTTATTTTTTAACCTCCGTGGGGTACAGCACGTAGCTTCCCTAGGCATCTGTCCCTTTTCTATAAGGTGAAGATAATAATGCCTTTAATTTCTACCTCATGGGATTGTTGGGTTTCCCAAAGAACCTAATGGATGTGAAAGGCACTTTGCAAAGTATGCTGAGCTGCACAAGCATGAAGACATTGATATAATGCCCGAGGGAAGGACATGCATCTAATGGGATACAAAGCTATTTGTGCAAAGGCTCTGACTTCCATCTAATCTTTCCAATGGAATAGATGTCCTCAAAAACTCATTTTACAAAATGCCTAGAATTATTGATATGGTGCAACAAACATGTTTTTAAGTGTATAGATGAGTCTGCAGGAAATTAAGGGGATCTCTAGGGAGCCAAACTGGTGGGGTGGGGCTGCAGATCTCAGTAACCAGGTTTTAAAAGCTCTGGGGGACTGGAGACAAGACCTCAGCCCTTGAGTTAACTGGAAATTTGCAACTGAAAACCTGCATGAAGCTAAGCTCCTAGTGAAAGAATGTACTAAAACAATTTTTTTCCTATCAGCAATATGAAAAAAATAATTTATCTGTTTTATCCTTGGTCTGGATGGAGGAAAGAAAAGCAGTCTCTTATGGGACTTCATATCTGCAGGTCTACTATGTTGCATGTGTTTTGGGTTCTGATTCACACTACCTGTATCGTTTGGGATACCACATGATAGGATTTAAATAGAGAACTTGGGTTGGGAATGCCTTGGGTTCCAGGCAAAGGAAATGTAAACACTTGTCGGCAAGTCGAATTGTAAGTCCAGCTCCACAAATGACGTCTTAATGAAATAAACTGTCCATCTATAATTATGGTACAAGAACTCTCAGCTGAGGTGTTTTAAGTGAGAAAGGCGAGATGTATAGATTCCAAGATGCACTTTATGTATGTATGCAAACACATATATGTATATGCATATTTATGCCTATATGCATATATACATATCTGTATGTACATATGTAGTATGAGTAGTATGATTCCAATCACACATACTACACATATTGCATATGTACGTACAGATATGTATATATGCTCTCTCACCCACACATACATACAACCCTCTCTATATACATCTGCATATGATTAGATGACCATAAACAAAGTATAAAATATATATCTGTTGTTAATATGGGTGATATGTAGGGGGTTATTGCAGGAAAAGGGCAAGGGGACAAGCAAAGATGAAAAAGAGGATTGTGCTATCCCGGCTCTTTGCTTCCTCTTCCAACCCAGCCTGTGCAGTGTTTGACTGGTAGGTCTATCTGGCTGCCTGCCTGCCTCAGCCAGGTAAAACCAAACAGCAACAGGAGTACCCCTACATCCCACACGTATGTACATGGAGCACAAAGTATGTCGAGAATTCCCAGTGTCAGTGAACACATGAATGACAACTGTTGAAAAAGAAATTGAACACTTGTGTGGATGCCAGTACTAACAGCCCCCAGTTATTATTGCTTGCCCTGTGGCAGGCACTTTATAAATGCTTTTCATATATGAACTCATGTAGCTCTCATAACAACCCTAAGAGGCACCACCATCATCATTCTTACTTTACCTAGGAGAAAAGGGAAGCAGAGAGAGGTTAAGGAACTTGCTCAAGGTCCAAAGGTCCACTTGCCTGAATGGAGGAGTCAGGATTCAATCCCAGCAATTCACCCCAGAGTCCTGATCCTCAGCTGTTTGGCTAATACCTTTGTAAGTACGCATATGATGATTTGATGCAATAGTGCAGATTCTTGTGTAGGAGTGGTGACATGGGTAATTTTTGAGTGATTAGTATTGTAATTTCATGTTTCCTTAATCTCGACTACTATCCTCAAAATAAAAATAAATTTTAAAAGATGGGTGAAGGGCATCCTTCATCTTTTGTTGCATTCCTCTCCTCCCTCAGTACCTAACACTATGATAAGGCCCTAGAGGTGAAACATTTGCACCTAAAAGGACAGTATTAAAAATTCTATTGCATATCTAGGGCAAGATGGGGTGCAGAAGACTTAAGAAAATCTGAACAGTTAAACTCATGCTACTCTAAAGGTCCAGCTGGACCAACTGTCAAAGAAGAGCCTTAACACATACACAATCTATAATAAAACCCTAGGCAAGAGGGAAAAAGTGACCTTCAGAGTTAGCATATCAAAATAATCAGAGGCTCAGATATCAGCAAAAAATTACAAGATACACTAAGAAATAGAAAGATATGGTTCAGTCAAGGGAACATATTAAAACTCCAACGGAGTCACAGACTTTGGAACAACTAATCAAAGAAGTTCAAACAAATTTCTTAAATCAATTCAAGGAGATGAAGGACAATGGGAACCAGGATTCTTGGATTATGATTTTTCTTCTTCATTTTTGGTCTTTGGTTTTTAACTTTAAACCTACAAAAATAATACAAACCCCATACAAAGAACTTCAACATACCCTCACCTTCCCATACTAGTATCCTCCAATTTTACATTTTGCTTCATTTGCCATATCATTCTGTCTATTTGTCTATTTATCAATCAATATTCTGAACACTTGAGTAGAGGTTATATACATCGTGCTTCTTGAGCACTTAATACTGCCTTGTGCATTTCCTAAGAACAATGATATTCACATATGTAATTACCTTTAGTGCAGTTATCAAGTTCAAGAAATTTAACATTGATATAAAGCCTAAAATCTATATTCCAGTTTTTTATATGTCCCAATAATGCCCCTTTGAGCCTTTTCTCCTCCCTCACTAGATTCCATCCAGGATCATGAATTCATGTATTGCATTTAATTGTTTTTGGCAAGAGGTGCACGCACTCAACCCAGTCTCTGATTGCTGGATCATCTAAACAAACAAACAAAACGGACCTAATGGGGAAGTAACCAGAGGCAGAAAAGCCTCACAGAAAAAAAAAGGGAAAACTGAACTGCTGGGAAGCAGGATGGGTCCCAGAACCTGAAAGCATAATGAAAAGGGGGCACTGAGTGAGAGAAAGAAGTTAAATACGTTCTAGGAACTGGGGAGAAATTTTTGTATAAAAACAAACAGAACAGATCAAGATTCTAAGAGAAGGAACAGAGGAAAGGAATCTTTCTCAATATATAACTCTACTCTTTAATTCCTATAAGAGTTAGAATACAAATGAATAAGAAATAGTTGTATTTTCTGATAATGGACATGCCAAATTTAAAGAGGTAATGTGGGACAAAAACAGCATAAACAGGGAGGGATATAGGAGCAGAGAACTGTGTATGCTACTGAAGTTAGGTTGGTATCTTTTCAAATTAGTTGGTTATAGACTTAGGTTGTGTAATACAAACTCCAAGGTAACCACAAAGAAGGTATTTAAAATATATACAGAGATGTCTCAACAATAATAGGAGAAGACAGAACAACCAGACTGAAGATCAACAAGGAAATAGAGAAGTTAAATAATTTGATAAATAAATTAGACCTAACAGACATATATAGGCTATTGCACCCCAAAGCACAAGGTTATACATTCTTCTCTAGTGCTTATGGAACATTCGGATAGATCATATGCTGGGGCACAAAACAGGTCTTTGTAAATTTAAAAATATTGAAATTATTCAAAAAACACTTTCTCTGATCACAATGGGATGAAGTTGGATCTCAATAGCCACCAAAGAATGAGAACATTCACAAGTATATGGCGATTAAATAATACACTCTTAAACAAGAAATTGCTAGAGAAATCAGTAGCTATCTGGAGATGAATGAAAATGAGAATACAACTTATCAGAACTTATGGGATGTGGCAAAGGCTGTGCTGAGAGGGAAATTTATTGCCCTAAATGCCTATATTAAAAAACAAGAAAGAGCAAAAGTTGAAGACTTTTATACAAACCTGGAGGAACTTGAGAAAGAACAGCAAACCAACCCCAGAGCAAATAGGAGAAGAGAAATAACAAAGATTAAAGCAGAGATAAGTGAATGGGAGAACAAAGAACAATAGAAAGAATCAATAAAATAAAAAGTTGGTTCTTTGAGAAAATCAATAAAACTGATGGGCCACTAGCAAGACTGACAAAGAAAAAAGGGAGGATGCAAATAAACAAAATCAGAAACGAGAAGGGGTGTGTTACCACAGAGCCTGAAGAAATAAAAAAAAATAATAAGAGGATATCATGAACAACTATTTACCAACAAACTAGACAATTTAGATGAAATGGACAAATTCCTGGAGACACACAAACTAGCTACACTGACTCAGGAAGAACTAGAAGATCTCAACAAGACAATCATAAGTAAAGAAATTCAATCAGTCATCAGAAATCTTCCTACAAAGAAAAGTCTAGGGCCACATGAATTCACAGGGGAATTTTATCAAACATTCCATAAAGAACTAACACCGATCCTGCTCAAACTTCTCCAAGAAATTGAGGGCAAAGAAACTCTACCTAACTCATATTATGAAGTTAATATTATTTTAATACCAAAACGGGGTAAAGATGCTGTAAGAAAGGAAAACTACAGGTCAATCTCAATAAATGCAAAAATTGTGAAAATTCTCAATAAAATATTAGCAATTCGAATCCAACAGCACATTAAAAGAATAATACATCATGACCAAGAGGGGTTTATACCAGGAATGCAAGGATGGTTCAACACACCAACATCAATTAATGTAATTCAGCACATTAAGAATTCAAAAGGGAAAAATCACATGATCACCTCGATTGATGCTGAAAAAGCATTCGACAAAATGCAGCATCCTTTTCTGATAAAAACACTATGAAAGATAGGAATCAAAGGTAAGTACCTCAATATGACAAAGGGAATATGTGAAAACCAATAGCCAGCATCATGCTCAATAGAGAGAGACTGAAAGGCTTCCCCCAAAGATCAGGTACAAAACAAGAATGCCCACTGTCACCAGTATCATTCAACATTGTGCTAGAAGTTCTAGCTAGAGCAATCAGGCAGGAAAAAGAAATAAAAGGCATCCAAATTGGAAAGGAAGAAGAAAACTCTCATTATTTGCGGATGATATGATATTATACTTGGAATATCCTGAAAAATCTACAGCAAAATTACTTGAGCTAATAAATTCAGCAATGTGGTGGGATATAAAATTAATGTGCAAAAATCAGTAACATTTCTATACAAAAGTAATGACCTATCTGAGGAGCCAGTTAAAGAAAACATTCCATTCAAAATAGCAACTAAAAGAATCAAATACTTAGGAATGAACTTAACTAGGGATGTAAAGGACCTGTACACAGAAAACTACACAACATTGCTAAAAGAAATCAAAGGAGATCTAAATAGGTGGAAGAACATTCCCTGCTCATGAAATAGGAAGGCAAAATATGGTTAAGATGTCAATTCTCCCCAAATTGATCCACAGATTCAACACAGGACCAATCAAAAGTCCAACAACCTACTTTGAAGATTTGGAAAAGCTAACTACAAAATTCATCTGGAAGGGAAAGAGACTACAAATAGCTAAAAGCATCCTAAAATAGAAGAAAGAAATGGGAGGATTAACATTCCTTGACTTTAAAACCTATTATCAAGCCACAGTGGTCAAAACAGCATGGTACTGGCGCAAAGACAGAAACATTGACCAATGGAATTGAGTCGAGAGTGCAGAAATAGACCACCAAATCTATGGTCAACTGATTTTTGACAGGGCCCCCAAATCCTCTGAACTGGGACAAAATAGTCTTTTCAATAATTGGGCATGGAAGAACTGGATATCAATAGCCAAGAGAATGAAAGAGGACCCCTATCTTACACCCTACACAAAAATTAACTCAAAGCGAAACAAACACCTAAATATAAGAACTAGCACGATAAAGCTTCTAGAAGAAAATGTAGGGAAACATCTTCAAGACCTAGTAATAGGAGGTAGCTTCCTAAACTTTACACCTAAAGCACAAGCAACAAAAGAAAAAATAGATAAATGGGAACTCCTCAAAATCAAAGGGTTCTGCACCTCAAAAGACTTTGTCAAAATGGTGAAGAGGCAGCCAACTCAATGGGAGAACATATTTGGAAATCACATATCAGACAGAGGTTTGATTTCCTGTATATACAAAGAAATCATACAACCCAACACAAGAGAATAAACAACCCAATTATAAAATGGGCTAAAGATATGAATAGGCATTTTTCTGAAGAGCAAATACAAATGGCTCAAAAGCACATATAGAGATGTTCATTTTCACTGGCAATAAGGGAACTGCAGATGAAGACTAAAATGAGATACCACCTCACACCTATAAGAATGGCTGCTATTAAATAATCAGGAAACTATAAATGTTGGAGAGGATGTGGAGAAACTGGGACACTTATGCACTGCTGGTGGGAATGTACAATGGTGCAGCCACTATGGAAGACTGTTTGGCAGTTCCTTAGGAAACTAAATATCGAGTTGCCCTATAACCCAGCAATAACACTATTTGATATATACCCAGAAGAGCTGACAGCAACGACACAGGCAGACATTTGCACACTGATGTTTATAGCAGCATTATTCATAATCACCAAAAGATGGAAACAAATCAAATGTCCATCAACAGACGAGTGGATCAACAAAATGTGGCATATACATATGATGGAATATTATGCAGCAGTATGACAAAATGACATCCTGAACCATATGACAAGATGGATGAGCCTTGAGGACATAATGCTGAGCAAAATTAGCTAAACACAAAGGATAGATACTGTACGATTCCACTTTTATGATCAGCATAAAGGTACAATCGAGGCTTATAATACAGAATATAGGGGACTTAGAGATATATAGATAGTAGAGATGGGTGAACCGTTAGCTAATGAGGTTGAATTCCAATGTAAGGGAATAGATAGGAGTGAAGGTGATTCTGTAGTGGATCTAGAAGTAATATTACCATATTGAAGATGAACAAGATTGAAAGGGGTTTTATAGAGTTACGTGTCCCACTGATTCACACTAAAAATATAAATGAGTTCTCATAAGAATTACTTCATAGATATGATTCTTGTATAAAGAGTGCTTAAGTCCAGGGTACAGGGGGAAAACTTCTATTGCATACTATGAGCTATGTTCAAAAGGAAACCATCAGCACTACCACAGCAACAGTAGAGATAAATAATGGGATGAGGGACAAGAGTTAATAGGAGGTTTAGATTTCCTATTTGGTGAGGATGTGTTCATTGGTTTTCTGTGTCTTGGGAATAATGAAATTATCTAAAATTGAAAATGTTCATGGACAGTGAACTTTGGGCCTTCTACATGATGCCCAATGAATGCAGGTGGCTGAAGAATGCACTGATGGAGAAGTAGGTTGGCGAACGATGGTGTATATTTATGAACAAAGGTTGTGCTGCTACAAAAAGGAACAATGTCGTCAGGCATGCAACGATGTGAATGAACATGTGGGACATTTGGTGAGATGAAATATGCCAGAAAGAAAAAGACAACGATAGTATGGTCACCTTTAGAAAATGTTTATAAGAAAACTGGGGCCTAGATTGTAAGCTTTTAGAGCAGAAACATTAAATCCAGGGTGGTGATTATGATTTCTGGATTTTGAGAGGCTGTTTTATATATGCAACCTGATATTTAGAAATAAGAACAAAGCCGAACAGGTTAGGGTTAAAGTAATTCAGAACACAGGGGTAAGGAAGACAGTGTCTAGATTTTAGAACCACACATACTCTTTGAGACCAATGGAAGAAAGGTTTATTTGATCTGGGACTGAAATTTTCTGTAGTGCAAAATCTAATTCAACCTATCTGTATAGCTCATTTGTACTATTGAAACACAGGAAACACAGAATAAGAAAGGGGTCCTTTAATCCTTTATGGATTCTTACAATGCCTGGAAACATCCTAGAGTTTATTAAGCTGATAATCAAAAAGTATTGGCAAAGTCCCTTGAGGTGGGGGGCAGAAAGAATATGGAACATTAACCTTACCACGGGAAATCCCCTGATACTGTCAAACTGTAGGGATATTCAAATCAATAGGCCATGCCCTCGATCATGAGGCTTACTCTTGTGAAACTTATGTAGGTAGCGGAGAAGCTTAGCCTACCTATAGGCATGCCGAAGAGCTACTTCTGGAGGACCTCTGTTGTTGCTCGGATGTGGCCTCAGTCTCTCTAAGCCCAACTCTGCAAGTGAAATCATTGCCCTCCCCTCTACGTGCGACACAACATCCAGGAGGAAAGTCTCCCTGGCAACGGGGGAGATGACTCCCAGAGATGAATCCAGACCTGGCACCAGGGGATTAACAATTCCATCCTGACCAAAAGGCGGAAAAGAAGTCTAATTAATAAAGTATCAGTGGCAGAGAGAGTTCGGATAGAGTTGAGAGGCTACTCTGGAGGTTGCTTTTTCACAAACTTTGGGTAGACCTTGCTGCCTATCATAACCTGCCAACCCCCAACCAGGACCATTCCAGCCAATCCTAAAGAACACCTAGGGCAATATATAGGATTCCACAAGGGTTCCAGGCACTAGAGTAACTTTCCGGAAACCTACAACCTCCAGATTGGTCCCTGGTCCAGATAGGTCCTGAAACCTAGCCCAACTTCTCCAGAACATCAGATGGTTCCATCTCCCTGCCCCATGTTGGAGGCAGACCCTTCCAATATAAAAAATTTAGGGTTGCCATAGCCCAGACACCCCTAAGGAGAGGAATGGAAAGATCAAAGGTGGAATTATACATAGAAGATAGGATTTAACAAATGAGTAAGAATGCTGAATCATTAGGTTGATATCTCTTTTAGTCTCCAGTATTTTACAGCAGCTAGAAGTAAAAACCTAAAATTGTGAAATTTTAACCCATGTCAAAGCCTGAAATATGGTCTACAACTAATTGTGGTGCTGTACTTTGAAATTTATAGCTTTTTGTATTCATGTTATTTTTCACAAAAAAAGAAAGAAAAAAAGTCGATGATAAAAAAGTATTTAAGCCCTCTGGCCTCCTATATTCTGGAGCAGCTAGGGGGAAAAATATAAGAGGATCTATGGTAGCCCATGACAAACTCCGGGATCTATCCTGTAACCACTTGTTGAGGAGTGCTTTGATAACTATTGCCTTTTTGTTTCTTTGCTTTGCATATATGTTATACTATACAATAAAAAGAAGTTTAAAAATATGTGTTTATACAGAAATAGGAAATGAGAAAAGGATCAGTCAAATACATCACAAAAGATCAACTATACCGAAAAGGAGATTGCAATAAAGGAAAAGAGAAGCAAAAATATATAACATAAAAATCAAAGTATAAAATGGCAGAAGTACTGCCATTATAGTAATAACACTGAGTGTTAGTGGGTTAAGTTCCCCAATCAAAAGACACAGGTTGGCATAATGGATAAAAAAGTATGATCCAACTACATGTTGGCTGCAAGAGATTCACCTTAGACCCAAAGACACAAATAGGTTGAAAGTGAAAGGACAGAAAAGGATAATCCATTCAAATAGTGTCCAAAATAGAGCTTGTGTACTTATCCTGATATCAGACAAAATAGATTTTAAATCAAAAGCTGTTACAGGTGATAAAGAAGGACACCGTATATTAATAAAAGGGTCAATCCATCCAGAATAAATAACAATCATACAATCATAAATACTTGTGCACCTAACCATGGTGTCACAATATATATGAGGCAAACAATGGCAAAACTGAGGGGAGAAATAGACACAGCTACAATAATAGTTGGAGACTTCATTCTCATCAATAGATAAAACATTTAGACAGAAGATCAGTAAGGAAACAGAATTTGAATAAAATGGTAAGTGAACTAGACCTAACAGACATATGCAGAACATTGCACCTCCAAACAGCAGAATATATATTCTATTCAAATGCACATGGATAGTTATCCAGGATAGACCACATGTTGTGTCACAAAACTAGTTCCCAGTAAATTTAGAAAGATTGAAATTATACAAAGCATCTTTGATCACAGTGGAATGAAGCTGGAAATCAATAAAAGGGAGAGAACTGGAACATCCAAAAATATGTGGAAGTTAAATAATGCACTCTTCAATGATTGATGGGCCAAAGAAGAAATCAATAAATATCTTGAGGTAAATGAAAGAGCAGAAGCAATAAATAAAGACATTTGGGATGCAGCAAAAGCAGTGATTGAAGGAAATTTATAGCCCTAAATGCTTACATTAAAAAAGAAGTAAGAGCTAAGATCAAAGACCTAAAATTCTGACCTTTTTTTGGGAAGATCTAGAAAAAGAACAGCAAACTAAGCCCAAAGCAAGCAGAAGGAAAGAAAGAATAAAGATTAGAGCAGAAATAAATGATACAGAGAATACAAAAAAAAAAAAACCTGTCAAAAGCATTAACAAACCCAAAAGTTGGTTCTTTGAAAAGATTAATGTCTTAAGCTAAACTGACAAAGAAAAAAAGAGAGAGGACACACAAAAATAAAATCAGAAATGGGGAGAGGGGGTACTACAACTGATCCCACTGAAATAAAAAGGGTCATAAGAGGATACAATGAACAAAATGAATTAGACAACTTAGAAGATATGGACAAACTTCCAGAAACACACAAACCACCTACACTGACTCTAGAAGAACTAGAAGGTCTCAACAGACCAATTACAAGTAAAAATATTGAATCAGTCATCAAAATCATCCAAACAAATAAAAGCACAGGAACAGATGGCTTCACAGGTGAATTCTACCAAACATTCCAAGAAGACTTAACTCCAGTTCTACTCAAATTCTTCCCAAAAATTGAAGAGGAAGAACATTATCTAGTTTATTCTATGAAGCCAACATCACCCTAATACCAAACCAAATATACTACAAGAAAAAAAATTACAGACCATTTTCTCTCATGAACATAGGTGCAAAAATTCCTAACAAAATACTAGCAACCTGCATCCAACAGCATGTTAGAAAGAATTATACACCATGAGCAAGTGAGATTTATTTCAAGGAGGCAAAGGTGGTTCAACATAAGAAAATCAATTGATGTAATACACCACATTAACAGAACAAAGGGAAAAAACCCACATGATTTTGTCTCTTGATACAGGAAATGTATTTAACAAAATCCAGAATCCTTTCTTGACACTTCGAAAAATAGAAGTAGAAGAAAACTTCCTCAACGTGATAAGGAGCATATATGAAAAACTCACCGCTAACATTGTACTCAATGATGAAAGAGTGAAAGCTTTCCCTCTAAGATCAGGAAAAAGACAAGGACTCTCACTGTTACTAATGTTATTCAGCGTTGTACTGGAAGTTCTAGCCAGAGAAATTAGGCAAGGGAAAGAAATAAAAGACATCAAAATTGGAATTCAGCAATGTGCCGGGGTATAAGATCAACCTGCAAAAATCCAAGGTGGTTTTATATACTAGTAATGAGCATTCTGAGGAGGAAACTAAAAATTTCCAATTATGATAACAACTAAAAAAATAAAATACCAAGAAATAAATCTAACCAAAGGTGTAAAGAACTTGTACACAGAAAACTACAAAACTTTGCTGAAAAAAAATCAGTGAAGACCTAAATAAATGGAAGGACATTTCATGCTCATGGATTGGAAGATTAAATATTGTTAGGATATCAGTTCTACCCAAAGCAATTTATAGATTCAATGCATTCCCAATCAAAATTCCAACAACATTCTTTGCAGAAATGGAAAAGCCAATCATTAAATTTATTTGGAAGGGTAAGGGGCCCAGAATAGCCAAAACTGTCTTGAAAAAGAAAATGAAGTTGAAGGACTCACACTTCCTGAGTTTACAGCATATTACAAAGCTACAGTGGTGAAAAAAGCATGATCCTTGGGTTCCTAGGCCAGATAAGTTCTGAAACCCGGGATGGGGGTGGGGGGACAGTGGGCAGCCTCTCCAAGAATATCAGCTAGTTCCATCCCCCATCCCATAATATTGACAGCTCTTTCCAAAGTGAAAAAAGTTAGAATGGGTGTAGCCCCTATACCCCTAAAGATTGGGAGAAGGATCAAAGGAGAAGGAGGAGTCATAACAGAGAAGATAGGATTTCACAAATGACTATGATTGCTGAATCATTATATTGATATCTTTTAGTCTCCAGTGTCTTGGAGCAGCTAAAAGGAAAAACCTAAAATTGTGGAACTGCAGCCCACACCAAACTATGAAATCTGTTCTATAACTAATTGTTGTGGTGTGCTTTGAAATTTATTGCTTTTTGTATATATGTTATTTTTCACAATAAAAAAGCATGGTACTGGCACGTGGATCAATATATAGACCAATGGAATCAAACTGAGAGTTTAGACATAGATCTTCACATCTATGGCCAATTCTTTTCTTTTTTTTTTTTTTTTTAACATGGGCAGGCACTGGGAATCAAATCCGGGTCTCTGACATGACAGGCTAGAACTCTGCCAATGAGCCACCTGGCCCACCTCTATGGCCAATTCATTTTTGACAAGGCTGCCAAGTCCACTCAATTGGGAAAGAATAATTTCTTCAACAAATGTTGCTGGGAGAAATGGATAAACATATGCAAAAGAATGAAGAGGGTCTCTTATTTCATTCCATATACAAATATTAAAATGTACCAAAGACAGATAAAAATCCTAGAAGAATAAATAGGGAAGCATCTTCAGGATCTTTTGTTAGGCAATGGTTTCTTAGACTTTATACCCAAAGCACAAGCAACAAAAAAAAAATTAGATGAACGGGACCCCATAAAAATAAAAAAGCCTTGTGCCTCATAAGACTTTATCATGAAAGTGAAAGGACAACCTAGTCAATTGGAGAAAATATTTGGAACCCACATATTCAATAAGGTTTAATATCCAGAATATATACTACAACTGTACAATAAAAAGACACCCCATTTTAAAAATGGGCAAAAGACTTGAATAGACATTTCTCCAAAGAGTATATACAAATGGCCAAAAAGTACATGAAAAGATGCTCGACATCATTAGCTATTAGGGAAATGCAAATAGAACCACGAGATACCACTTTACACCCACTAGAATGGGTACTATTAAAAAAAAAGAAAATTATAAGTGTTGGAGAGGATGTGGAAAAATAGGAACACTCATTCATTGTTGGTGAGAATGTGAAATGTTACAGCAGCTGTGTAAGACAGTTTGGCAGTTCTTTGGAAAGTTAGATATAGAATTACCATATGACTTGGCAGTCCCACTTCATACCTCATATCAGATACGAGAGAAAAAAAGTCGCCAAAGGATCAGAGCTCTAAAGGTAAAAAATGGAACCAAACAGTACTAGGTAAAAACATGGGCAAATTCCTCTATAGACTCTCGTGTAAGTAAAATCTTCCCAACTTTGACCCAAAATCCAGATACCATAAAGGAAAAGATTAATAAACTTGACTACATAAAAATATGCTTTTACATGACAAAAAATACCACAACCAAACACAAAAGACAAAGACAGACTGAGAGAAAATGTTTGCAATATATCTCACAGATAAAAGGTAGTATCCTACTATATATATATATATATATATTTAATTAGAGAAGTTGTGGGTTTACAGAAAATCACGCATAAAATACAGACCTCCCATATATATACCAAAAGATTTTAAAGCAGGGACTTGAACAGATATCTGCACAAAATACTCAAAGTGGCATTTTTCATAATTGGCAAAAGATGGAAGCAACAAGTGTCCATCAACCGATGAGTGCATAAATCAAATGTGGTAGATACATACAATGGAATATTATTCAGCTGTAAGAAGGAATGAAGTTACATGTGACAACATGGATAAACCTTGAAGATATCATTTTGAGTAAAATAAGTCAGGCACATAAGGAAAAATATTGTATGATCTCATTGATATGAGATGATTAGAATCAGCAAGCATCAGAATACAGGTTACCAGGGGCCAGGGTGGCAGGAAGAAATGGGAGTTAATGCTTAATTTGTCATAGTTTCTCTCTCTCTTTTTTTTTTTCTCTCTTTGTGTTTTGACTGTAGAGTTTTGGTAATGGATGGTTGTGACAGCAGCTCAACATTGTGAATGTAATTAACAGCACTGAATTATATATGTGAATGTCATTAAAAGGAGAGATTTTAGGTGATATTTGTATCATAGGAATAAAAATTTACAAAAATACATCAGTCTGAACAAGACAGACAGTGAACCCTATTATAAATGTTGGAACTTGCTGTTTCATCAATTGTAACAAATGTTCTACACTAATGCAAGGCTTTAGTTGTAGGGTGATATATGGGAAGTCTGTATTTTATGCCTGATTTTCTGTAAACCCACAACTTCTCTAATTAAAAAAATGTATATATAGTAGGATACTACCTTTTATCTGTGAGATATATTGCAAACATTTTCTCTCAGTCTGTCTTTGTCTTTTGTGTTTGGTTGTGGTAATTTTTGTCATGTAAAAGCATATTTTTATATAGTCAAGTTTATCAATCTTTTCCTTTATGGTATCTGGATTTTGGGTCAAAGTTGGGAAGATTTTACTTACACTGGGGTCTATAGAGGAATTTGCTCATGTTTTACCTAGTACTGTTTGGTTCCATTTTTTACCTTTAGAGCTCTGATCCTTTGGCAACTTTTTTCTCTCGTATCTGGTATGAGGTATGAATCTAATTTCATCTTTTTCCAATTGACTATCCAGTTGTCCCCAAACCATTTCTTAAATGGTTTGTACCACCGGTTTTGCATCAAGTGATTTGAGATGCCAAATCTCAAATTTTTATCAAATACTAAATTTCCATATATGGTTGGAACTTTCTGGATTTGTGTTTTATTACACTTGCATGTGAGTTTATTCATATGCTGGTAGCACATTTTTTGCTTCAGATTTTTTCTCTACATTTTACTGTATAATTTTTTCAAGCACACAGAAAAGTGAAAAAATTTTACAGTGACCACCCATAAGCCTGCATTCTGGAGTCTACATTTTACTATACTTTCTTTATGACCTATCTATACATCTGTCTATCCCTGTATTCAGCCAACAACCCATCTTATTTTTTAAATGTGTTTCTGAAGAAGTTGTCAACATCAGTACACTTCCCCCAATACTTCAGTATGCATATTATTGCTTTAATTATAAAGGCTTTATAGTATATTTTAAAATCTGGTATGGCTAGTCCCCTCATAGTTCATTTTTAGTACTTTCCTGGCTATTGGATGATTATTTTTTTCACATAAACTTTATTATCAACTAAAGTTGATCAGAAAAGCCTGTTATTATTTCTTGTTGTGATTGCTTTAACTTTTAAAATTTACTTTGGGAGAAGTGATTTTTTTATGATGTTATGTTGTCCTATCCCAGAATAAGGGGTAGCTTTTCAGTTGCTCAAGTGAGGAGTGTTTTAATGTTCTCCTCATATGGTTTTGCTGGGGATCCTTTTTAGTACAACTCCAAAAGATTTTATATACCTCTAATAAATATCTTTGGCTGCTACTAGCAATAACTAATATTCTGCAAAACAATTTCCTTGTTTTATAGCTTTAGCTAATTAAAATGTTTTTCTTTATATTGACCCAATATATTTGTCCCTGTAATCTATAACCCTTCCCCAACTGACTGGAATAACATATAAGAACTATAATTTCCCTTCCCAGCTTGCCCATGGAATATAGATCAGAAGTTTAAGCCCATCCTGACTTACCTCTGCCCATTTCTCCAAACTCTTTATCACTACCTCCCACTGTTGCTTCATATCCTCTAGCAATATGGATTTACCTGTTTCCCCATACATGCCATCTCTTTTCATGTCTCTGTGCCTGCTCATGTCGCTACCTGTAGTTTCTTGCCCCTCCTCATCTGTCTGTTAAACTGCTTTTCTTAATAAACTTATTTGAACAATCCCCTCCTCCAGGAAACCTTCCCTGGCCTCCTACCCCAATAGCACCCTCCTCCAGGTAACTTGTTTGATTGCTGCACCTAAGACATTGGGAGGTGATGTATTTTACATGTCTTTTCTTCCTTGATGCCTGTTTCTATTCACTTTTTTTAATTTTTTTAAAATTTATTTATTTTTTTTAATTTGCATATGGGCAGGAGGCACCAGGGATCGAACTCCAGACCTTCAGCACGGCAGGTCGGAGCTCTGCCTGCTGAGCCACGGCAGCCGCCCACTATTCACTTTTTTATTAGTAGCACCTAGTACAGTTCCTGGCACATAGTATTCAAACATTTATTGAATAAGTGAATGGTTACAGACCAGATTTACCACTTTTCCATATAGCGTTCCTTCAGATGGTTAGTTGAAGATCCTTATCATGGCCTTCAGTCCCATTTTTTTTTAGCTCTTTTAACACTTTCTCCTATGATGAACTTTCCAGATAATCCCTTTATTCTGTAAGAAACATTTAACCAAAGAGACATTTCATAGTTTTCCACAACCTTTGCATCACTAGCAGACCATGTACCTTAATTACCAAACTCCAGGAGGGTCAGATATCTCAGAAGTTTTATGTTTACTTATTTCTCAACAACTAATTTTTCCACAAGCAGCTTTGTATAATGACAGCTCTGTATGACGTCATTTCTGAGTCAATAGTAATCTGCTTTTTTCCCCCTTTTATCATTCTTAAGCAAAGAACATAATCAGACAGTGTACATTTCCTGTAAGCGTTGAACTGTTTGTAACATTGGGAAAACAGCTTGTAACACTTGTTTAAGGGAAGACATAAAATGTGGTTTGTGTTAACAACCTCCTGGCAAAAATAAGACAAAATATAAGACTTGAGTGTTGGAACAAATTCAGACAGAGCACTTGGCAGTAAATCAGAAGAGTCCTCCAAATTTGAGTGGCATAAAATTTAGTTTTAAAACTCTATGAACACCAGATCTATGCCATCAAAAAATGCCAGGTATTTCAGGTTCCTAGAAACTGAAGCAAACACGTTTTATAGAATTTTTCATGAAATAATGCCTGAATAAGATGACTGATCCATCCTAGGAAAATGGCAAAATGGAAAACTGTTAAGGAATTTTTTAGGGCCAGGGTTGCCCCTTGAGTCATAGCTTTGAAGATTTACTTTAAAAATGAAAGCAATGAAATGATACATCAGATTTTTAATTTTTTTATTTTACTGGAGTTTTAAATATAGTACATAGATTATAAGAAGACATCTGTAAAACATTTTAGATGCTTCTTCTGCATTATCTTTTTTTAAAATGCAATTTTATTGCAGTATATTCACATACCATATAATCATCCAAAGTATACAGACACAGTATACAAAGTATACAGTTCACAGTATCATCATATAGTTGTGTATTCATCACCATAATCAATTTAAAACATTTTCAATAATCCAAAAAAAAGAATAAAAATAAAAATAAAGAAGAACACTCAAAACATCCCATATCCCTTATCCACCCTTATTATTTATTTTTTGTTGTCTTTATACACTGGATAAAGGAAGTGTCATTCACAAGGTTTTCACAGTCACACAGTCACACTGTAAAAGCTATATAGTTATGTAATCATCGTCAAGAATCAAGAATCAAAGTTATTGGATTATAGTTCAACAGTTTCAGGTATTTCCTTCTAACTATTCTAATACACTACAAATTAAAAACGGATCCCCGGGCAGGCCACAGTGGTCAGCAGGCAGAATTCTCGCCACCATGCTGGAGACCCAGGTACGATTCCCGATGCCTGCCCATGCAAAAAACAAAACAAAACAAACAAACAAAAAAACGGATCCCTATATAATGCGTAACAATAACCTCCAGAATGGCCTCTTAACTCTATTTGAAATCTCTCAGCCACTGAAACTTTGTTTAATTTCTCTTCCCCCTTATGTTAAGAAGGCTTTCTTAATCCCACCATGCTGGCATCAGGCCTATACCAGGAGTCTCCCACATTGCCAGGGAGATTTACACCCCTGGGAGTCATGTCCCACGTAGGCGGGAGGGCAGTGAGTTCACCTGCCAAGTTGGCTTAGAGAGAGAGAGAGAGAGGCCACATCTGAGCAACATAAGAAGTTCTCTGGGGATGACTCTTAGGCATAATTATAAATAGGTTTAGCCTATCCTTTACAGGAATAAGTTTCATAGGGGTGAACCCCAAGATCGAGGGCTTGACCTATTAATTGGTAGTTCCCAATGCTTTTGAAAATATCAGGAATTCCCAAGGTGGGGAAGTTTAAAATTTCTATATTTTTCCCCAATCCCTCAAGAAAATTTTGCAAATACTTTTTTTTATCTTCTGCCCAGATTAGGGCTTGTATCAGGGCATCACACTAACCTGTATAAATGAACAAGATTTCACTCACTATTCTAGATTCCATGTAATTATAGTGTTCAAATAAACTGAACTTACAGGTTAAATTAGATAGTGTGCTACCAAAAATATAAATTTTACACCAAATAAACATCTCTTCCTATGGTCTCACACAGAAGTTGACATTTTAAAATGCAGTCAATATCATCCTTTACTCTTTAGTCTGATTTCCTTTAGTCCTAACCAGATCAACTCCATTTGTAGCTCTAATTGTAATTTGATCTCTTTTTCAGTTTTTTAAACAGTTGCTATATGGGGTAATGCTGACTTTCATAGAACTCTAACTCTGAGTCTCAGGTGTCATACTGTTAGCCAAAGTTCCAGGGAATGAACAGGTTATACACAGAGAGCTCAGTATCTCAGAATTTAGAAATAGCAGTTACAACTCAGGAATAGCTGTGATTGCTGTAAGAACTTACAATCTAGGAAACTTTACAATAAGCTTTCCCTTGATAACCTATGCTCTCGAATTCAATTTTCAGAGTTTTCTGTACCATCTTTTAAACAGAATATACCATCTTTTAAACTGAAACTCACAAGTTAGGTACTAACTGGAATTTTTAGCCAAGATTTATAGTGATTTTAACACCGGCATCTTTCCTTTATTATTCATTTCCCACTGTTTTGAAAGACATGGAAACAGAATGAAAACAAATACTGTTTGTGCATTGCTAGTATTTGGAAATAGGTGACATTTTAATTTTAATTTTAAAAATTATTTTTATTGAGAAATATCCACACACATAGAGTCCAACCACATTAAACAATCAATGGCTCACAATATCATTCATAGTTGTGTATTCTTCACCATGATCATATTTAGAACATTTGCATCACTCCAGAAAAAGAAATAAAAAGAAAATAAAAAAGAACTCATATATCCCATACTCCCTACCCCTCCCTCTCATTGACCCACAGTATTTCAATCTATCCAATTTTTACCCTTTATCTCCCCTTATTACTTATTTTTTATCCTTATTGTTTTTACTCATCTGTCCATACTCTAGATAAAAGGAGCATCAGACACAAGGTTTTCACAATCACACAGTCACACTGTAAAGGCTATATAGTTATACAGTCTTTTTCAAGAATCTAGGCTACTGGAACAACAGTTAACAGTTTCATGTACTTCCCTCCAGCCACTCCAATACACCATAAACTAAAAAGGGATATTTATATGATGCATAAGAAGAACCTCCAGGATAACTTCTCAACTCTGTTTGAAATCTCTCAGCCACTGAGACTGTATTTTGTCTCATTTCTCTCTTCCCCCTTTTGGTCAAGAAGGCTTTCTCATTCCCATGATGCCAGGTCCTGGCTCATCCTCAGAGTCAGGTCCTACATTGCCAGGGACCCTGGTGGTTCCATAGGAGGCTAGGGGGTGGGTTGGCCATATGATCTTGCAACCCCATTGCAATACAGTTGATTTTTGTATATCAATATATCCTGAGACTTTGCTTAATATATTAGTTCCACTAGTTTTTCAGTGATTCTTTAAGGATCTTCTATATGGAGGATCATGCTCTTTATGAATGAAGCTAGTTTTACTTCTTCCTTTCCAATCTGAATGTCTTCTATTGCTTTTTTTTTTTTAATTTGCATATGGGCAGGAGGCACCAGGGATCGAACTCCAGACCTCCAGCACGGCAGGTCGGAGCTCTGCCTGCTGAGCCACGGCAGCCGCCCTTCTATTGCTTTCTGTTTTCTATACTGACTAGAACTGCCAAGACAATGTCAAATCTAAATGGCAATAGCAGACACCTTTGATTTGTTCCTGATCTTAGGGGGACAAGCAGTCCATCTTTCAGCATCAAGTCTGATGTTAGCTGTAAGGTTTTCATAGATGCTCTTTAGCAGATTGAAGAAATCTACTTCTTTTCCTCATTTATTAAGTGCTTTTTTATTAAGAATGGAGGTTAGATTTGGTCAAATGCCTTTATGCATCCATTGAAATGATCATGTGACTTTGGTCCTTTATTCCATCAATATGGTCTGTATGTTAATTGATTTTCAGATATTAAGCTAAACTTGCATTCCTAGGATAAAACCCACTTGGTTATGGTGAATAGCCCTTTTCATATGTTGCCAGATTTGGTTTGCTAATGTTTTGTGAGATTTCTGTGTCTTTCTCTATTCATGAAGCATATTGGTCTGTATTTCTTGTGACGTTTTTGGCTTTGGAATCAGGGTAGTACTGACCTCACAGAATGAGTTGAGAAACAGTCCCTCTTCTCCCTTTCTATTTCCTGGAGGGATATGTGAAGGATTGACATTATTTCTCCTTTGAATCTTAGGTAGAATTCACCGAGAAGCCACCTGTGTCTGGGCTTTTTATTCTTGGAAGATTTTAAATGACCAATTCAATAATATTGGTTCATTGAGTTAGGAAAACCTTCTAAATGTTGAGACATTTTGTTATACAATATTAAAAAATCACATTTTACAATATTGCTTCTGAACTCATTAGAAAAATGTGTTAAGTATTGGGAAGCTGACAAGTTCATGGATCTAAGTTTTCCCTAAATTCTAATTTTTGTTGAAAGCTGAAATTTTATCACTGCAATAAATACTGTTAGTTGTTTCCTTGAATTGACAGTTTTCATTCATTTACATGAAAAAATGTCTGCCAAATACCCAAGTGTGAATAACTTTAGCTGGTCTGTCAGTTCATTCAAGTATAAATAGTTTTCTGTGAAAAAAGTGGTTAGTTCTGCTCATAACTCACACCATTGAACAAGTAGGGCTTTTCCTTGAGAAAACCATTGTACTTTGAGATGCAGCAGAAGTGCTTACTGCCCATTTGTCACACAGAAAATTAAGGAGATTATACTAACAGATTGAGATTTAATAAAGTTTATAATTTTCACTGCCTCATCAAAGGCATTATTTAATGAAATGTCTTCCCGTTTTGTTTTTTTTTTAAAACAGTGAGTCCATGGTGGTGAAGAACGCAGAGACTTCTAGAACAATTTGTTCCTACTATCTTGATTTGTTCTATTGGTCCAAAAGTTTTACCTGCCATTGCTTTTGCACCGACTATGCAAACATCAGGCTATTGAAAAAAGTAAATAACGTCTTAGTAGTATCATGGAAATAATTTTGACATCACAGATCTCCTGAAAGTTTGTTGGGGACCCCCAGAGGTCTGTGGATTATGCTTTGAGAATTGCCACTCTGTTGGAGATAGCTTTAAATGCCTGTGCTTGATGTCTTCTGTTTGTCCTACTATATTCAACCTCCATCCTTCTCCACCTTGCTCTGTACCCAAAGAATCTGTCCCATTTGGATCTATCAATGGATCCTGTCTTCTGGCTTCTTGTTTGGTTTTGTGAATGAAGAGCTCTGGCAAGAGATTGAAGGAAGAAATGAGGAATTTACTCCCTGTTCCCTCCATTCAGGATTATGGGGGGCTTGCTGTGTCCCTGCACCAAAAATCACAGCTCTTGCCAGGCTTCTCCACAGGGTTTCCTCTCTTTGGATTCCAGTAATCAATCCCTCACTTGCCCCTTCAGGCCAGGAGCGGGCAGTGCATTATCTTCTGTGATTACCGCACATCCTGCATATTCCTTTGTAAAGTGTCTCTTAGTCAAACTCTTCTCAAATTACCAATATGAAGGTACCATCTGTTTCTTCCAGAACACTGACTTATACAATACTGAATATTAGGGGAGTCGTTAAACAAATTATCACAGAGTCATAAAGTAGAAGATTATAAAACCATTTAAATGAGTTTAAATGGAGTTTAGAAATGGAACAGTGACTCATTTAAACATATCCTCTCTGTGAAAGGCTTGCTGAGGGTGCGGGGATGTGGGGGCAGATGAGGAAGCCTCTGGAGAGGATGTTGCCCTTTCCCAAGTTTAGAGACCCCAGGCTCCCTGCACTTCTCCTTCAGTTACAGTGTAAACAGAGGCTTCTGCTGGGATGTAAGGAAGGTAGCAGCTCTTATCCTGGTGGGTTTCTTAGGACCCCAATCCCTGCCCCCTCCCTACTGAAATCTGAGCAGGCAGAGGAGGAGCTGTGTTTGCCTGAAGGAACTGACTGCTGTCACAGACTATGGGCTGAATACAGAGCAAAGCAGAGCCCATAAAGGAGCCAGTTCAAAGATCCTGGGGAAAGGAACCCACAGATTCAGTTGGTTGGTGCAACTGGGGAACCCCCTGTGCTAGGTTGAAAGGATGTATGTCCCCTAGAAAAGCCATGTTTTAATCCTAATCCCATTTTGTAAAGGCAGCCATTTCTTCTAATCCCTATTCAGTATTGTATGTTTGAAACTGTAATTAGATCATCTCCCTGGAGATGTGATGTAATCGAGAGTGGTTGTTAAACTGGATTAGGTTACAACATGTCTCCACCCATTCACATGGGTCTTGATTAGCTTCTGAAGTCCTATAAAAGAGGAAACATTTTGGAGAATGGGAGATTCAGAGAGAGCAGAGAATGCTGCAGCACCATGAAGCAGAGAGTCCACCAGCCAGTGACCTTTGGAGATGAAGAAGGAAAACGCCTTCTGGGGAGCTTCATGAAACTGGAAGCCAGGAGAGAAAGCTAGCAGATGACTCTGTGTTCGCCACATGACCTTCCAGATGAGAGAGAAACCGTGACTATGTTCACCATGTGCCTTCTTGGATGCAAGAGAGACCCTGAACTTCACTGGCCTTCTTGAACCAAGGTATCTTTCCCTGGATCCCTTTGATTGGACATTTCTATAGACTGTTGTAATTGTGACATTTTCTTGGCCTTAGAACGGTAAACTAGTAACTTATTAAATTCCCCTTTTAAAAAGCCATTCTGTTTCTGGAATATTGCATTCCAGCAGCTAGCGAAGTAGAACACCCCCAAACCCAGTTTAGGATGTTGTATGTGGCTCGTGAATTCTCACAAAAACCCTGGGATATAAAATATTTCAGGCTATTCCTCAGAAGGTGTGCTTCAGTGTATCTAGCCTGTATTTGCCTATAACCAGGCCCCAGGAATGGTCTAGAGCTGTGTAGGGTAGAAATAACTATACGGGGCTGTGTATAGAATGTGGAGTTGTGCAGTGATTCTCAGAGTGGTGCCTGGACTGGCAGCATCAACGACATCCGGGAACTTTTTAAAAATGCAAATCCTTGGGCCCTGTCCCAGATCTAGTAAATCAGAAATTCTGGTGGTGGAGGCCAGCAATCTGTATTTTAATAGACCTCTAGGTCATGCTGGTGCAAGCCTACATTTGAGAACCATGGTGTAGTGGATAAAGATAAGGGATTCCCAGGTTCACAGTGCTGGCTCTGTTCTTTGCCAGCTGAATGACCACGAACAAGTTATTGAACCTCTTTGGGCTTTATTCTCCTTATCTATAAAGTGGGAATTTAATGGCATCTTGAGGTTGTTGTGAAAAGGAATGGGGCCTATGCACTCTCTTAGTTTAGTGTAGAGTATTCTGAAGAGGGTAGACATTATGAAGTGAGAGACAAATTCAGATTTGTGGGCTTCTTCATAGCAAATGGTGGTCAAGTAGAAATGGAGCAAGAAATCGAAAGTTTTTGCCTTTTGGTAATGGTCTAGGGTCCATTTACTTCCCCTTTGTGGCTTATCTGTGTGCTTGGCCAGGGCTTCAAGACAGAAGGAAAGGAGAGACAGGTCCAATTCTGCCAACTGGGGTCTGCTCAGAGAACCAGTTCTGAGAGCCCTGTAATGAGGTCTATTGATGCCTTCATGGTCAAGACTAGAGGCGATGGGAAGAAAAAGGGAGGGGGGGAGCTTCTAGGGAAGGCATTCCTTTTCTTCTATTAACTCAGACAAGGTCAGGCCATTTGGGCTCCCCCCAGCTTTATTTGCTTCCATTTGGTTTGTCATTTTGCATAACCACCTCCTTGCTTCTCGGTGAAGGACAGAAAGGGGAGGGGGGAAAGAGTCACATTTGTTGACCACCTACCAGATGCCAAACACTATGCTAGTGTGTTACCAACGTGATCTCCTTCAACCCTCACAGGGCCCTGTGAAGAGGGTGTAATTACTTCCCTTTTACAAGTTGGGAAACTAGAATTATCTTGCTAAAGTTATATAATCTGATCCAAGGCTGCAAAATATATAGTAGAGCTAGGGCTCACTAAAAATGAATGAAGCCTGTCTGATTTAGTGGCTCATGCTTTTGTTCTGTTACCCATGGTACCTTTCTTTCTTTCTCTATCTCACATTCTGAACAATTAATTAGTAAAAAAAAAAATTTCTCAGGGTTGTTTTCAGGTTTTCTAGTTTGTTCCCAATGTTTAAAACATTCTGTTCTTTAGCCAGAATGACTATATTCATACTTGTTATAGTTACATGCCCTGATTTTTTTTATTAGAAAGGTTGTAGGTTTACAGAAAAATTATGGGTAAAATACAGAGTTCCCATATAACTCCCTATTATTACTGTCTTGCATTAATGTGGTACATTTGTTATAATTAATTAAAGAACATTTTTATAATTGCCCTAACCATAGTCCACTGTTTACAATAGGGTTCACTATGTTGTACAGTCCAATTTTAAAAATATTTTTATTCTAATAACATATGTACAACTTAAAATTTTAACCACATTCAAATATGCAATTCAGCACGTGAATTACATTCACGATGTTGTGCTATCATATCACCATACATTACTAAAACTTTACTATCAACCCAAATAGAAACCCTGACAAATTAGGCACTAACTCCTTATTTTCTATCCCCACCCCAACCCCTGGTAACCTATATTCTAGATTCTGACTCTATGAGTCTGTTTATTATAATTATCTGATATCAGTGAGATCATATAATATATGTCCTTTTGGGTCTGCCTTATTTCTTTCAACATGGTATCTTCAAGGTTCATTCATGTTGTCACATGGTATTGGGACTTCATTCCTTTTTATGGCTGGATAATATTCCATTGTATGTTTCTACCACATTTGATTTATCCTTTCGTGGGTTGATGGACGCTTGGGTTGTTTCCATCTTTTGACATGTCCTTATTTTAAATATAGAATTGCTTGGGGGATGCTCTTCTTGTTTACTCCTACTTTCAAAATTATGACTGGAAGTTCCTCTGCCAGTGACAGATCCTTCCATGGGATGGCACCCAGAGTTTTCATATCTTTTTGTTGTCTTTCTTGAAAGTGTATGACTTTTGTATCATCAGAACAAACTGAATTGTAATAGATTATGTATTTTACATAGCTGATTTCATGTTGTGTCATATTTTCAGTTCTATCATACTTTAGATGGTCATAATTTTCTTTTCCTTCGAGGTCACTGGAATCTTACATTGTATGGTGTGTAGGAGAGGAAGTTGGAGCCTTGAGAGAAAGACATGAAGATGTGTTTTCCCTGTTGTAGTTATCAGAAAAAAGCATCTGGTAAAAGCCAAATATAAACTAAGGGGATGCATAGAAGTGTAAAGAGAATCTTTCAAACTGGAAGTGACCTCATAGCTCAACAAATTCAATTCCATCTTTTTAAAATGGGGGCTCAGAAAGAGGACATGACTTACACAACCTCATATAGCTAATAAATAGTGGTACCAAGACACTGTCTCTTTACTTTCACTATAGCGCTTTTATACACTCTAACTCACAGATATGATAGCCAAGTTAGGAAATATCGCCTACATTTATAATATTTATTTTTGTGCTGAAAGAAATAATATTGGGAGAAAAAGGAAGATAGAGCCAGCAGAGACAGAGAGAATAGATAGTTTTAAGAGGAAATTTCCCTATTCTCCTCCAGGAGGAGATTTTTGCCACATGAAAGAGCCAGGTTTGTGTGTGTGGGGGGATGGGAATGACACTCACCAGGGTGGGCCTGGATTGGCCTGAAATTGGTGCATTTCATGGAATTCCATCCTTGTCAAATTCCATTGATACTTGTGAAGTCTGTTGTCAGTTTAGTTATTGTATCATTTGCTTTTTAAATATTTTGTCTTTAAATTTGACTATTTTGTCATTTGAATACAATGTGTTTTGGTATAATTTTCCTTTTCTTCATTCTGCATGGAATTTAATGGTCATTCTGAATCTGAGAATTTATCTATTTCTTCAGTTGCATAAAATTTTCAGGCATTATCTCTTTACATTTTGCCACTCCCTCATTTTCTGTATTATGTCCTTCTTGATTTGCAAATAGACATATGGTATCACTGCTTATTCAGTACTCTATCACTCTTAACTTCCTCTCCATATTATCCATATTTTATTTGTGGCATGCTAGGTAATTATTTTAGATCTATTTTCCAATTTGCTAAAAGCTTCTTCAGGCTGTCTAATCTTTTATCATTGATTGATAATTCTAATTTCAAGGATAGCATTCTTCATTGCTACAAGACTTATTTTTTTTCAAGTTTGATTGATCATTTGCTGGTAATCTCTTTTTCTATCATGCTGTTAGTACCTTAATTTTATTTGTTTATATATATTAAACATGCTTATTTTGTAGTCTATATCTGATCATTCCAGTATGTACAATCTATAGTTTTTTGTGCCTGGTGGCTTTTGCTCATGGTGGCTTGTTTCTTCATATGCCTAGCTGATTTGATTATGAATTCATGTTCTTTGGAGCTTTTTTTTCTGGGAATTATTTGAAGCCTGTTTTAAAATGTTTTCCCAGACAAGAAATGCATTTGACTCTATCAGACACCAGAGGCTTTATCAATGTAGGGCCACTTTAAGCTACATTTTTGACTTGGGGTTTTTCTTTACCCACAGACAGTATGAATTCCAGCCCCAAATCCATGTGACTAGAGGCTTGTGATTAAGAATTCTCTAAGGACATTCTTTTTTTTTTTTTTACATGGGCAGGCACCGGGAAACGAACCCGGGTCCTCTGACATGGCAGGCAAGTGTTCTTGCCGCTGAGCCACTGTGGCCCGTCTAGGGACATTCTTATCCCCATTTTTTCCCTAGTCTTGACCAGACTTAATGCCAAATCAAGATCTCAAATTTCCCCACACTGCAGGGAATGTTTTTTAAAAATTACTTTATCCACTGAGGAAATTGCCACTTTGGGAGTCCTAGGTTTTGGTGAGATTGCAAATCCAACCTTCTACCCCATTCTGGTCCCAGGCTTTATTTCATTTCCTCTTATGCTCATGTGGCCCTTAAAATCAGTCCTTAAGCCACCAGGAATTGACAGATGCTTTTAGAGAAAATGCCAATTCCAGTGCTTGCTTGTCTCTCTGGATTTATGATTTCTAATGGTTCCTGACCTTTGATCTTTTAAAAATGTTTTCTTTCCAGCTCAAACATGTTTCTGAAAAGGGATTAAAAATTTTTTCCCTAGCATTTTAGATGTCCTGCACTTGTAGTCTTTTCCCTTGACAACCAAGTCTGCCATATTGCTGAAAATGGAAGTCAACTATTCTTTAGACAAAGTAGTTTGGCTATTGAACTGGCATTATTATCTTGATATCACCCTAGTGTGGCAGCTGTGAGGAACTCATAATCTAGTGAAGGAGACAGTCATTTAAACCATTATTCACAATAAGTTAATGTAGGGGATGTGATGCTCATCTCTAGTGGGTGAATGGGGCGCTAGGGCAGGAGTGGTCAATTCTACCAGTTGCTGGCTCAGGGAAGTCTTAGAAGAGGTAACGTGCATTGGACATTGAAAGGCAAGGTTGGCAGGACATTCCAGGATGAAGTAGTTGTGTCAGTATAGGCAAGGAGGTATGAAATAACATCATTCCAATCCCACAGCCAGAACCACTGGACCAACCTCAGAGCCTGGGACAGGTACCAGTCCTGGTCTTGAGGGTTTTAAGGAGGTCAGGCCAGTAGCTTGGTGTATCCGCAAGCAGCAGCCTCATACCTGGATTTGCTAACCTACTGTGCTTTGATTTCCATAATTAGTCTTTTGCACCTGGCCAGTTCCCTCCTGAATTTGTTTTCCATACCTGCTCCTATGTGGGACCTATCTGACTCTGGGATTTAAGTCCTGCCAAATCCTTGCTGGTCTTGGGTGTGGTTTCACTCATGACAATAGCCTCCCCTCCTTCTACTCTCCATCAGGCATTGTGGCAGGCACTCTCCGTAATCTTCTCTCACTTTCTTTTCACAAATACTTTGTGGGTGAGTAAGTTTAGATATCAGTGGATTGAAGTAAAGAGGAAAGATGAGCTACCCAGCAGCTTCTTGAGGACTCTCTCTACCAAGCAGGGCCCAATCAAACTTGCTTGAGGGGGACTTTGGGGGGATCAGTATGGATAGGAATGCCATGGAGCCACCTATAATCTCTCCCATCAAATTGGAATATTTCAAAAGCTACCAGGAGGAAGGAGATTGCAGCTGTAGTTCCTTTGGCATCATGGAGATGGGAAAATAAAAATCTACCTGTTGATGACTCCAATTATATATCTCAGCCTAAAACTCTGTTCTGAACTCCAGATCTGTATATGCAACCATTTACTAGGTGTGCTGGTTTGAAAGGATTATGTAACCTAAAAAAGCAATGTTTTAATCCTAAACAATCTTGTGAGAGCAACGGTTTCTTCTAATCCCTATTCAGTACTATAGGTTGGAAACTTTAATTTGATTATCTCCATGGAGATGTGACTCACTCAAGAGTGGGTGTTAAACTGGATTAGGTGGAGATGTGTCTCCACCCATTCCAGGTGGGTCTTGGTTACTTTCCTGAAATCCTATAAAAGAGGAAACATTTTAGAGAAAGCTTGAGATTCCAAGAGAGCAGAGAACATCACAGCACCATGAAGCAGAGAGTCCACCAGCCAGTGACTTTTGGAGATGAAGAAGGAAAATGCCTCCCAGGGACCTGGAGAGGAAGCTAGCAGATGATGCTGTGTTAGCCATGTGCCCTTCCAGCCGAGAGAGAAACTCTGACCGTGTTCACCATGCACCTTTCCACTTGAGAGAGAAACCCTGAATTTCATTGGCCTTCTTAAATCAAGGTATTTTTCCCTGGATGCCTTAGATTGGACATTTCTATCGACTTGCTTTAAATGGGACATTTCCACGGCCTAAAAATTGTTTCCTTTTTTAAAGTCCCCTTTTTAAAAAACCATTCCATTTCTGGTATATTGCATTCGGGCAGCTAGCAAACTAGAACACTAGGTATCTCCACTTAGAATTTTCAGGGGAACCTCAAAAGCTGTATAGCAAAAGATGGATTCATCTTCTTTCCCAAACTTGTCTTCTCTGCATCCCTGTCTCAGTGAATACCACCTCAACTCACTCAGATGGCCAAACAAGGAAATTCTCTTTCTTGTCTCCCTCAATAACTTCTATAATATCCCATTTTTGCTCATTTATTTCTGTCCCATTAACCACTTCCTCAGCTGACTTACTCGTCATACTTATCTAACTGTCCCTGCCTCCTTGGTCCTTCTCTTTTCCAATCCATTTTCTAAAACTTGCTAGAGTGACCACTCTAAAACCATGATACGCAAAGTGTGTCTATGGACCAGCACCATTGACATCCCTGGGAGCCCATTAGAAATGCAGAATCTCAAGCCCCACCCCAGATCTCCTGAATCAAAATCTGCATTTAACAAAACCCCCAGGTAATTCCTTAGTCTGAGAAGTGTGGCGCCAAAATAAATATCTAATTATGTCTCCTGCATTTTAAAAATCCTTCAAGACTCCCTACTGTCGTCAGGAAAATCCACTCTCCTTAAATGACACGTCACCCCCACTCCAGAGCTCTTTAAAATCTAGCCCCTGTAAATATAGACAGGATTGTCTCTCTAATCCCTGCCCATGATCCCTCAGCCACTGTCACACTGAACTGCTTTCAGTTTTCTGGCAAATTGAATGCCGCTCATTTGCACATGACTCTCTGCCTGGGATGTTATTCTGCTGCAGTAAGCCCTCCCTGACTTCTTGTATCTGATTTAGGTTTCCTTTCTATGTGCTCTTATAGCACTTGTACTTCTCTTATCTTACGGATTAATTCATTTATTTTTTTACTTTCTCAAAATATATTTGCCCAATACCTGTCTTCTGTGTGTGTTGAGATGCAAGCTTCTGAGATTACTCTTTTCTTTAACTGTTGTTTGCATATCTGTCTCCCTCACTATACGGGAAACTTGGTGTGGACATAAACCATGTCCGTTTGTTCACTTGTGAATCCTTAGGACCTAGCAGCATACCTGGTACAAAATGACAATTAGTAAAAACTTTTTAAATGAATGTGAGCTCCAATTTATTTAATGATGAATATGGGAGATAAAGGACCTATTTGGTGAATTAAGGGGATGCTTTTTGGCTTGTAAGCAGTCTTATGTGGGTACAAGTCTTTCAGATGGGTGTGACCAAATAAACCTTAACTTTCTTGAATCTGAGTGTGTTCAAACAAGTCTATTCAAATTTTCTGGAGACTGAGGAGTGGAAGTGATGAGATCTCATTTTAAAGATGTAGGAACTGAGGTTCGGAGAAGTTAAGCAACTTGCCAAGTACCAATTGTAAGACATGGAGTTAGGACTCCAACCCAGGAGTGACTTTCTAAAGCTGGGACTAATCCAGAGTTAGGAACTGAATACAGGTTCAGGTTGGCTATTTCTGTCCTGAGTGAATGAGTCAGTCCATTCATCCATCCATCCAACCATCCATCCATCCATCCATCATTCCAATAATTACTCTAGTATATCAGGCATTTCACATTTAAAAGGCAGCCACTTCTAACAACAAACAATTCTTCCTGGTCTTTTTCATTGACAGCAGATCCCCAAACAGACCTTTCCTTTGGTCCTTGCAGTATGGAATCTGTAGCCTCTTTGCTTCCCCATAGAATGCCAACTCTAGAAGAGACCATTGGTCTCATTCTTTCTTTTCTCAGATGAGAAAACCAAGGCTCAGAGAAACAGAGTAACTTACCCAAATTCACACAGCAAATAAGTGGCAGATCTGGCCCTTAAACCCCCATCTTTAGTAGTCAGTTTAAAGCTCTAGCTACTGGGTTGTGCTACCTGGTATGCCATAGGTGCTCAATACATGTTTGTGCTGATCTTGTGGTTGTGCTCACTGTTGGGAGCTCTTGCAGTGGATGTAATGACTCAGTCACAAGCAACTGTGAATTTTAGTAGGCATACAAGGAAAAGTTGGTGTCCTGAGCTGATTATCAGTTCAAACCCCTGCAATTAGTGTCAAAGATAATAACTTGATTGTTATTATTAAATGTAAATGTGAATAGTCCTGAGGTGCCCCAATGTAGCTGTAGATTAATTCTGAATGAAGGCATATGCTGGCTGAAGTCTTGAATCGTGGCTGTGTGTGTGTGTGTGTGTGTGTGTGTGTGTGTTCATTCGGATTTGAATATAACACCCAGACTATCATGGCAATGTGTTTAAGAATTTTCTACCCCATGCTGTCATTGAGCTACATGAGAAGGAAGAAGACATTTCCTCAGAAAGGAAGGGACTGCCTGGGGACAGTAAGGAAGGAGGAGTGGGTGAGAGCACAGGTACCAGGGTCAGATGGACTGGGTTTACCTTCCCATTGTGACTTTTGGCAAGTTACTTGATTTACTAACTCTATATTCTTGAAATTTATAAAGTGGGTTTTATGAACCTCATCTCTGCAGGCGCATTTAACTTTTCACCCTGCCCAGACCCTAAGGTATAAAGATCCTCTAATTGCTCTCCCTGGTGGGCTGAAGTCTGACTTCAGACACCCACCTTGCTGGTGCCTGAATAAATTCCTTTGCCTGTGGTCAGTTTGTCTTTGAGCCTTATGTAAACCTAACAGAAACCACATATCAGATAAGGGTTTAATGTCCAGAATATAGATTCTAGAACTCAAAAATAAAAGACAAACAACCCAATTAAAAAATGGACAAAAGACATAGACAGCCACTTTTCAGAAGAGGAAATACAAATGCCTCAAAGATATTTGAAAAGATGCTCGACCTCACTGGCTATTAGGAAAATGCAAATCAGAACCCCAAGATATCATCTCCTACCTACTAGAATGGCTATTATATATTAAAAACAAACAGGGCAGGCAATGGTGGTGCAGTGGCAGAATTCTTACCTGCTATTCCGGAGACCCAGGTTCAATTCCTGATGCCTGCCCATGCAAAACAAACAAACAGAAAACGACATATGCTGGAGAGGATGTGGAGAAAGTGGCATAATTAGTCACTGTTGGTGGGAAGTAGAATAGTGCAACTGCTCTGGAAGGCAGTTTGGCGGTTCTTCAGGAAGCTAAGTATAGAATTGCATTATGATCCAGCAATCCCATTACTAGATATATTCAGAAGAACTGAAGGGAAAGGCACAAAAAGTCATTTGCACACTAATGTTTACAGCAATATTCTTCATGATGCCAAGAGATGGAAACAGCCCAAATGTCCATGAATGAATGAATGGCTGAACAAATGTGGTATGTGTATATGCTGGAATATTACACAGCTGTAAAGCAGAATAAAGTCATGAAGCATCTAACAATGTGGATGAAACTTAAGAACATCATGCTGAATAAAATTAGCCAGAAACAAAAGGACAAATACTGTATGGTCTCACTAACATGAACTAACATTAAAGAGTGAACTTTGAGAGTTAAAGTTAGGAACATGGGTTATTAGGAAATAGAAAGAGGGTAGAGATTAGGCATTTGATGCTGAAGAAGTATGGAATGTTCAATAGGACTGATTGTAGCAATGGATAGCACAATACTATCTGATGGTAGCATAATAATATAAGTACACAGAACGAAGCTGAGTGTGAGTGTAGTTAAGGGAAGAGGGCTGAAGGAAAGACAGGATAAGGACTTGACTGCACAACTTAGCAATGCTTAGAGTGGACAATGATGATAATTAAATGTACAAATATGGGAATTTTTTTTTTTACATGGGCAGGCACCGGGAATCGAACCCGGGTCCACTGGCATGGCAGGCTAGCATTCTTGCCTGCTGAGCCACCGTGGCCTACCCAAAATATGGGAATGTTTTTGCATGAGGCACAAGAAATGAATGTCAACATTACAAGGTGTTGAAAATGGAATGGTATGGTGGGGGAGACTACAATCACTGCAAAGTAGGATATAATAGCTAACAGTAGCATTCTGGTATGCTTCCACTGAGTGTAACAAAGGCAATATGCCAAAACTAAATGTCAATAAATGGGGGATATGAAGGAGTGGTGGTAATGGGATTCTTTGCAGAAGAAAAGGAAATGTCCTCATCTAGGTTGTGTTGCTGAAGGCATGGCTATGTGATTATACCGGGAACCACTGATTTTTTTTTTTTTTTTTTTTTTACTTTGGTTGAATTGTATGATGTGTGAATAAAACTGTTTAAAAATGAATAGAGAAATACAGTACTGGAGAAAATGTGGAGAGAGAGATGTAGCCATTGACTGCTGATAGGGAACTAGAGTGTTACAGTCCCTCTGGAAGGCAGTTTGGTGGCTCCACAGAAGGCTATGAGTGGGGTTGCCATATAATCCTGCAAACCCATAGTTAGATATATACTTGAAGGAATTGAGAGTGGACTGGAATGGATATTTGCATGCTGGTTTTTATGGTGGCCTGTTCCTATTTTGCAATGGGCAGAGGTGACCTAAGGGTACATTGACTGAAGAATGGAAAGGGGAACTATGGTGAAGACATACAATGAACTATTGAGTAGCGGCAAGAAGAAACAAGTTCTGGGGCATGCAACTAGGTGAATGAACCTTGAGAACGGTATGTTGAATGAAATAAGCCAGACACAAGAAAACAAATATTATAATGTCTCATTAACATGGACTAATAATGTGCAAACTACGAGAATTGAATTCGAGAGCACAGGTTATCAGGTGAAGGCCTACTGTAAAGTTTTCTAGATTGTAAACCCTTACTGCAGTGACATCTATTCCTGACTTGCACTGTTATTTCTAAATTCTGAGATGCTGAGCTCTTGGTGTATAACCTGGTTGCTCCCTGGAACATTGGGTATTTGTGGGACATCTGAGACTCAGAGCTTGAGTTCTGCAGCTATGAAAGTCAACATTATCCCATACAGCAACTGTTAAAAAAAAACTGAAAAAGTGATCAGACTTCAATTAGACATATGAATGAAGTGGATCTTAGGCAAAATACACAGCCTCTCTGTGCTTAACTTCCTCTTTTGTGAAATAGGAATAATAATCGTATCACTTACCTCATAGTCTCTCTGGAGGATTAAGCAAGTTAATTTATTGAAAGGACTCAAATCAGTTCTTGGCATAAGGGAGTGCTCAATAAATATTTAAGAGAGACTTCTATGTGCCAGTCACTGTTCTAGGCTCTAGGAAAGTGACAGGAGATCAGAGTTCCATCTCTCATAGAGCTGGCATCCTAGTAGAAGGGAGGCAGACAATGAACAAATCCACAAATAAATATATACCAGCAAGAGAGAATATATAAGGCAGGCTAAGCCAGTGAAAGGGGTGGCATTAGGTGGAGACATGAATAATTGAAAGAACCATGTGGATATAAGCCTTCCAGGCTGAAGGAAGAGTAACTGTGAAGAGCCTGAGGTAGACAGACTTGAGGGGTTCAAGGAGGCCAGCTGTGGAGGGAGCAAGCAGAATAGTGCAGGGTGAGGTCACAGAGGTAGTTCGGGCAAATTACCAGAAGAGCAGGTAAACCATCATGAGGATAGTGATTTTACTGTAAGAGAGAGGGAATGCTATGGGGGAGGGAACAAAGCTGTGAAATTTTACCCAGGGCATGTTTATAAGCAATCTCTGGCTACTGAGTGGAGAGTACTTATTGGGGTGGCAAGAGAATGCAAAGGGATTGAGGGAAAACAGTAGAAGCTCTTGCAGTAACATAGGCCAGAGAGAACAGTGGCTGCAAATAGGGAAGAGGTGATGGAGGGGTAAGAAGTCATTATAGTCCCCGTTTATTTTGGAGGTAGAGTGGATATGGAATAAGAGAGAAATGAGTCAAGGGTGATGCCAATGTTTTTGGCCTGAGCAGCTAGAATGATGGAGTTGCCTTTTTGACATAAAAAGACTGGGGGAGGGGATGGTGTTGAGGGGAAGAGAGTCTTTCTGCTTAGGACACTTGAAACTTGAGATGCCCTTGAGACATCTAATTGGGGTTGCCCGGAAAACTGTTAAGGGACAGATTGGAAGGGAGGTGTAAAACTGGGCATCCTTATCATGAATGTGGCAGGTAGCAGTGCAAGAATGGCAAGGCCACCTAGGGGGAAGTGAGTGCAGATAGAGAAGAAAAGACTTCCAAGGACTTACCTGAAGCACCCCAATGTTTAGACCTTAGAAAGATGAGTAAGATACAGCAAAGGCGACTGGGAAGCAGTAGCCAGTGAGGTGAGAGGAAATCAGGAGTTGGTGTAGGATAGCCAGTGAGGTGCCAGAAGGGGGCAGTGACTGAAGGTGTCACAGGTTGCCAGATGGAGGCTCAGTAGGTGAGAATGAGGACTGGACCATTGATTTGGGAATCCAAGGCCACAGCTGATCTCGATAGGGGCAGTGCCCATGGAGGGGTGGGGCTGGAAGCCTGATGAAGGTGGGTTAAGAGGGGATGGGAGAGAGGAAAGAGAGGAAGTGATTATAGACAGTCACTGAGGAGTTTTGCTATAAAAGGGAGCAGAGAAATGGAACAGTATCTGCAAGAGTTTGTGCACTCCAATTGAGTTTTTTGGTTTTTTTAAATGATGGAAGAAATAACAAATTTGTGTGTTGACAGGAATGATCCAGCAGAGAGGAAGAAAACTGATAATGTATTTGCAGGAGCCAAGTCCTTGAGTGGTCAACAGGGGATGAATTTGAGTGCCCTGTGGGAGTTTCCTGGCCTTAAATAGCAGTTCACACTCAGCAAAGGAGCCCTGGACGCTGAAGGGATGTTTCCTGGGAGAAGGGGCAGCCGTGGCGTAGTTAGTCCTGCAGAGAATATTGACAGACTCATTTCGGGGACCAACCAATGCTATGTTCTTTTTATTGCTTCAGATATCTGGACTGAGAAGGGCAGCAAATTTGATGAACTTATTACCAGAAACCAGACAGGGCAGCAGTAATAGCACTGTAAGAAATTCTTGGCTTCCAAATTATACAGTTGTCCATGAACAGCTCAATTAATGCTTTCAGGCAGCAGCAGTTTGTCAGCTGTGTTTGCATTTAAAAGAGTCAGCGAGAAATCCTCAGGAACATTAATGAGATGAAAGCCCACTACTGGGCTTTTAAGAAATTTTCTAGGCAACTCTTGTGAGGGTGGAATGTTGGGCTACTTCATTTCAGCATTGCTGGGGATTGACAATCTGAGAGGATGGCCCTCCAAATAACAGATAACTCTTTGACTTTTGGCCAGTGGTCTTATGTTTTCATTCCTTTTCTGGGAATATTGAGTGGCTGAAGGAAGTCTTTGTTTGCCAGCCCTAAACATGGTTTATAACCTTGCAAGCAGGCTGAGATAACTTGTGGCATTATCCCCAAACAGGATATTTGAGGAGGCTGCTGCTGAGAGCCTCTCCCTGGTTTTTGACATTGCTTTTGTTTTCTATTTCTTTCTGAGAGCCTAGACTTCCTTCCTTGTCACTTCAGTTTGCAGTCAAAGTGTTTGCTTTTGTTTGTGTCTCTGACCCTGTGAGAGGTCAATTCCTACAACCAAGGAATCTCCACCTGTGGTTTTCTAACCCTGCACTGTTTCCTGGGCCTCAGTCTTCCTTCCTGTACACCTTGCCCAGTAGGGCTGCCTGATTTTAGGGGCTCCCAGCCCCATGTTCTGACCGTAGGCAGATGGTGCCCAAGTACCTACCTGAGCCTGAAGAAGCTCCACCTGGCTGACAGGACCAGCCTTATTCGTTTGCTGTGTGCTGAGACCCTATTCTGGGTAAGGCCTGAGCTAGGCAATGGAGATGCAGAAATGTATAAACTCAAGGGACTCAGTGCAGTGGAGAGACAAACCACAGAAAGTAGTGAGAGTGCGAGAGCCTTCCTCCAGTGAGGTGGCGATGAAGCTGGAGAGATGGGCAGGCTCAGAGAGGGTGTTGAAGTTTACAGTAAGGAGTTTAGACTTCATACTAGGGTCAATGGGGAGCCTCTGAAAGTTCAAGAAGATAAGTGGTGGGCAGATTTGTATTTTAGAAGTGTTTCTCTGGCTGCTGCTTTTAAGGAGTATGGTTTGGAGGAGGCAGGAAGATGGATGGGTGAGGAGGCTTTTCATTTCTGCATTTGCCCGAGCTAGGGAGGTGGCAGGAGCGATGGCAGGGTGTAGATGGATGGACACCAAAGAGAGTAAATGCATTCAGTTGGTAGGACTCCTAACTTGGAAGAGAATGTGCAAACTGGATCCCTTTTGGCCCTCACAACTGTGTGGGGTTAGCCATGGTGTGACTTTAAATACTGCTTCTCTCTTCCAAGAACTGTCTTCTCTTGCCAGATTTGGGTTGCACCTTTGTACACCCCAAATCACAATTCCAGTTCTCTGGGAAGTTGAGACAAAACAGACAATGAAGGAAACTTGTGTGCCATTTCCAGCCTTTCTTCCTCTACAGCTGTTTTTTGTTTGTTTGTTTGTTTTGTTTTTCAATTAAAAAACAAGTTTTGGGCAGGCCATGGTGGCTCAGCAGGCAGAGTTCTCACCTGCCATGCCAGAGACCTGGGTTTGATTCCTGGTACCAGCCCAGGCAAACAAATAAACAACTACAACAAAAACATGTCTTTACTTCATATCATTGGTTCCTACCCTCAGGAACACACATCAGAATTACCTGTGAAGGTTTTTAGGAATATTTTAAGTCCAGGCCTCCCTCCTGGAGGAGGGTGCAACAGGGCCAGGACTTAGGTTTTTTTTTTTTTTTCACATGGGCAGGCACCAGGAATCAAACCGGAGTCCTCTGGCATCACAAGCAAGCAGGCAAGCATTCCTGCCTGCTGAGCCACTGTGGCCTGCCCGGGACTTAGGTATTTTTAAAAAGCTCTTCAGATAGCTCTGATGTTTCTCAACAGTCAAGTTGCTGATCTTAGATTGACTGGGACACTTTGGGTTTGGGGACCATTGCTTGAGGGTCTGAGGTGTTTTTCTGGCAGATTTACTAGGAGTAGCAACGAACTTGACCTCTGGCTTATTCGGGGTCTGTTTTAGGTCTTTTATCCCCAGTGAAGAGTTGATTTATTTCTCTCTCTTCTTTGATTCTTGGCTTTTTTCCTGGGTCTTTACCTGGAGTCTCTGGCTTTGCAGCTCTGGGGGGTTCAAAGCTGAAGGGACCTTTCTCTTCTTCCCTAGAGGTGTGTAGGGCCAGGACACTTTTCCGGAAATCTCTTTATTGAGGCACATTTTGCAACTCTACGATTTCTTTAGCAGGCGTTTTGTCCATTGGAACCCTGAGTGGAATCTCCTCCGCAGGTCCATCTTCCACTTTCAATGCAGCTTTCCCTCTCTCAGGTCCTGGGGTGTTCCCCTTCAGGGAGCCAGGGCCCTTCACTGGAGCACCACTGACTTCAGGAGGTACCTGACCTTTAGGAAGGACTTGGCTTTTTCTTTTTCTTCTCTTCTTCTCCCTCTTTAATTCAAGCTTTTCTCTCCTTTTCTTTGCCTCTTTTTTCTTCTGACCAGGAAGGCGTATTTCTTTAGCATCATCCCAACTTCTCTTAAATGAAGAAAAGATCGAAAGAGCAACTGATTTCTCAGTTTTCAGGTATAAGGGGTTCGCACTCTCCTACTTCTCTGGCAATTTTTCTGATAGTCCTTCTGCAATAGCAACAGCATTTTGAAGGATCTGCTGTAACTTCATTCCAGGGTGACCAATGTGTTTAGTACTGCAGGAACCAGTTTTAGAAATGTTTAAGACAGTGCCACACATAGATTCATTGATCTCTTTTGAGACAGCATTGGCCAAGAGATTTACAGATACTGGAACTTTCTTTCTGATATAGAAATGTTTCCCTATAATGGACGGTAAAAGAGGCCTAATTCTTAATCATTAAGGAAGAAGCCAAACTACCCAAGAAGTGAAGCTTGGCTTCATAGGGTTTATAATCCTTTTTTAAAGTTAGGAGAGGGATAATCTGAGAAATCATTTTAATTTTACGCTTGTTTAAAGACTCCTATAGAAATGTCCTGTCTTTTCAGTAGTTAAATTGGGCTCCTCCTTGGTGAATAAACAGACTTCTGCTAAAGCTGACCAAATATTATAAGGCAAAGACAATCTGACCCTCAGTTCTTTATTTTGAATTTTCTATAATACCATCATAAAGAAACAATTTTCTCTTTCACTCAAAAGTAAGTCATTAGCATTTTTCTTGGACTTGGAATTTTCCAACAGAGCTCCCACCACCTTTCTAATCTGCATTTTTTTTCACCAGCAACTGCCACTCGGATGCGGTAGGAGTCTCTGGAGTTGGTGTTGAGGCTGAGGTCCTCCATGGCACTCTCGCCTCTTGCAGACCTGAGTGCAGAATCATGGAAACTCTTTTCCTCTGCAGCTGTTTTGTTTTGACTGATGAGAGGCAGTAGAATAGACTGGTGGAGAGCATGGACTTTGTAATTGGACGTCCTGGGTTTGATTCCTAGCTCTACCTATTTACCAGCAACTCTGGACAAGTTAGTTAACCTCTCTGTGCCTCAGTTTCCCATCAATAAAATGAAGATGATAATAATAATTTATATCTTAGTGTTATTGAAAAGATTAAAATATTAATATCTAAAAGTGCTTAGAATGGGGCTTGGCCATAGTAAGACCAAATATTTCTTAGCTATTATTATTCATGACTTGCAACAGTTAAGGATGGCAGGGGGCAGCGGTGAAGTGCTTTTCAATGGCAAGACCAAAATGGTTCTTCCTACCTGGGGTACCAAAAAGACAATGATGGCAGCCCATAGACTCTTTTAAACGGGTTTGTAGAAGGTACACATTTATCCAAGACAAGTATTGTGGTTATAATGGTGGCATGAGCAAAATGCATTGGGAAATCAGAGTCATCCATATAGCCTTTGGTTTAGAGACGTGGAAGAGGAGGGAGGAAAGTTAGTTAGGTTCCCCTGATTCCTTCCCAGAGACCTGGACTTGCATTGCACACTTGTAACTAATTGGGTCAACTCTGGGCAGCTTCTGATGCCTGATTCCACTTTGCTCAGCTATTGAATGTCCTTGGGCCATTGACTAATTATTTCCCTGTTTCATTCTCTAGATTGGGGGACAGAAAGGCAGGGGAAGGAGATAGCTGCATCAGAATTCTTGCCTGTGCCTATGGGGGGTGGGTAAGAGGGGTGCCCCATGGGTGTGTGTGTGTGTGACAAAGTATTGTCAGAAGGGAGAATCATCATATTTTTATGTTTATTCAGTGGCACATGGGTTTAGAAAACCAGAGCTAATGTTGATTTAGATTTAGTCCATCAGATTATCTGCCAGTGAGGAAGCTCCTTGGAAAAGAAAGAGAAGGCCTGGAGATCGGGGGAGAGAGAAGTCCCTTGCATGGCAGATCTACAAACAGCAGCAGCCATCTCCTCTAGGGGAGCAGGGTTCTTATGATTAACGAGCCCACCTGACCCTCCCAGCAACCACTGTGGGCAGGGCAGGGCAGGTGCAGAAGAGCTGCATTTTATGAGAATTTGAATGATGTGAATTTGAAAAACCATGGTATAAAATATTAATAAAATCTTACTTTGGGCCTCAAATTAATGTGAATCCTTCCAAGTGTAAAACTCCATTAACAATCACATTATTTCAGAGCTGGTTGGCAGAAGGAATAGCAAATTATGTTTATGCTGATGCCCATGGCTGCGTGGTTCAGGTGGTAAACAGAACTACCCACCTCTATTTGTTAGGATTGGTTTTGAATTATTCAAGGATTATATTATACCAAGTCTTCAAGAATGCATTCCTCACATCAAAAGCAACTGACCTATATTATTGTGGTCTGAATCTGACAAATGGGAAAGAGCCTCAGGGAAGTTGTGACTGGCCCAGGCCACGAAACTGCTGTCAGCAGAGCTGGGGCTGGAAACCCAGTGGTGTGACTCCCAAAGCCAGGCCTTTTCTGAAAACAACACCCTACATCAGGGGTTCTCAACCTTAGCACTGGGCAGGATGGCTCTGTGTTGCGGGGTCTGTCCTGTGCATTAGAGGTGTTTAGCAGCATCCCTGCCCTCTACCCATTGGATGCCAGCAGCACCCCTTCTCAACTGTGAAAACCAAAGACATCTCTAGATGTTACCAAATGTCTGCCTAGGGGGCAAAATTGCTCCCTGTTGGGAACTGCTGCCCTATTAGATGCCGCAAAGGGTTCTAGCCAGCTCTATTAAAATAACTTCAGTTTGCCCTTCAGGTGCACTGATCCCATCTCCACCCCGTCTTCCCTGAACTCTGGCCCATAGGATTGTATCAATAGATTTTGTGTCCTCTTACCAAGGCCACTTGGGGATGGCAGAATGCTTTGACTGAAGGTCTCTGCTCCCCTCAAAGGCAGCTGACTCCACACAGGCCTCTTCCTGGTACCCCTTCCCACCCAGACTTTGTGAGCCTAGGGAAGCTAACAATTTGCTGCTACTAGTCCTGGGCACTGCATGAATCTTTGGAGTCTTCTTCACCTACAATTTTATAAACAGGGCTTTTCTGAGAACAACCCTATAGCAGGATGTTGAGCTTTCCTAAAATGATCCTCTTTACTATCTGTTCCTTGATAGGACTCAAGGGATATAGGGAATCTAGGCAAACTGGCTTCTGGGATCTTGGTGGTGCTTGCCCTGTAGCAGGGGTGATGTGTCACTCCCAGTTTTGCCTTGCCTGGTCTGGAGCTGGGCACAATGGAAGTGAAAACTGGTCCTGCTTTCTTCTGAAGACTGATAAACAAGGAAGTTCATGTGATGTCAGGAATTCAAAACAATTTCTATTTTGGTCAAAACCTTAGATAATGTTTACCTTTTGAACATCTGTTCTGGTTACTATTTCTGCATCCGTAAAGTAACCCAAACTTAGTGGCTTAAAATAACCGCGGTTTTATGATTCAGTAGGTTAGGAATTGGGACAGACAGCGGGCATGGTTTGTCTGTGCTCTGTGATGCCTGGGCCTCATCAGGGAAGACTCTTGGCTAGGGACTGGAACTCTTGGGGTTCATTCTTGCGCATGTCTTAAACCTGGGCTGGTTTGACTGAAGAGTTGGGCTGCCTCTCCTGTGACTTGGCTTCCTCATAGCACGGGAGCCTCAGGGTGGCCAAGCTTCTCACATGGTAGCTCAGGACACCAAGTGTGAATATTCCAACAGACAAACCATTAAAGCCACGTAGCGTCACTTCTACCATATTCTATTGGTTGAAGAAGACACAAGGATTCACAGGGAGGGGCCATAAACCTCATTTTGTCATGGAAGGAGTGTCAAAGAATTTTTTGACAATTTTAAACAGCTTTATTGAGATAATAAAATTCACATACCATACAGTTCACCCCTTTAAAATGTTCAATTCAGTGATTATTAGTGTATTCAAGAATTGTGCCACCATCACCACAATCAATGATAGAACACTTTCATCACCTCAAAAGGAAACCTTGTATTCACTAGACGTCACTCTCCATTTCCTCCCAATCCTCTCCTTCCCTGCACTAGGCAACCACAAATCTACTTTCTGTCACTATAGATTTCCCTATTCTGGACATTTCATATAAATGAAATCACATAATATATGGCCTTTTGTGATTGGCTTCTTTCATGGCCTTTTGTGATTGGCTTCTTTCACAGCCTATTTTCAAGTTTTGTCCCTGTTGTTATGTGTGTCAGAATGTCCTTCTTTTTAATGGCTAAATAATATTCTATTGCATGTATCCACCACATTTTATTTATTCTTTCATCAGTTGATGGGCATTTGAGTTGTTTTCACTTTGGAGCTCTTATGAACAGGGCTTCTTTGAACATTCGCTTACAAGTTTTTATGTGGATGTATGTTTTCAATTCTCTTGGGTATATAACTAGAAGTGGAATTGCTGTGTCACACAGTAACTCTGTATTTAACCTTTGAGGAACTGCAGACTGTTTTCCAAAGCAGCTATACAATTTTACGTTCCCACCAGCCATTTATGAGAGTTCCAATTCTCCACATTCTTGCCAACTCTTGGTAGTATGTCTTTATTATAGCCATCCTAATGAGTATGAAGTGTGATCTCATTGTAATTTTGATTTTCATTCCCTGATGGCTAATGGTATTGAGTGCCTTTTCATTTGCTTACTGTCCATTTGTATATCTTCTTTGAAGAAATGTCCATTCAGATTCTTTGCCCTTTTTTTAAAAATTGGTTTGTCTTTTTTCATTTTTGAGGTTTAAGTGTTCTTTATATATTCCAGATATGTGTCCTTTATCAGATATATGGTTTACAAATATTTTATCCCATTCTGTAGGTTGTTTTTACTTTCTTGTTGGTATTCTTTGAAGCACGAAAGTTTTTAATTTTGGTGAGTCTAATTCATCTACATTTTCTTTTATCTTTTTTTTTTTTTTGGTGGGGGGTGGGATGTGTGAGACCTGAATCCAGGTCTCCTGCATGGTGGGTGAGTAGTCTATCACTGAACCACCCATGAACCCTTTTGTTTTCTTTTGTTGCTTGTGTGTAGTGTGATATTTAAGAAGGCTTTGTCTACCAAAGGTCATGAAGATTTACTCCTATATATATATTTTTTAAGAGTTTCCATAATTTGAGCCCTTACATTTAAGTCTATGCTCAATTTTGAGTTAATTTTTGTATATCGTTTGAAGAAGGGGTCCAACTTCATTCACTTGCATGTGGATATCTAGCTGTCCCAGAACCATTTGTTGGAAACCATTTGCTTTCCCATTGTCTTGGCACCTGTTTTACTTTGCTAAACTGCTCAGAGCAGATCTCATAAAATGGGTTGGCTTTTAGCATTGGGAATTTAGTAGCTTACAAGCTTAAAGTTTTGAGGCCGTGAAAAATGTCCAAATCAAGACTTTATCAAGATGATGCTTTCTTCCAGAAGACCAGCTTCTGGTGATCCTGGACTCCTCTGTCACATGACAAGACACATGGTGGTATCTGCTGGTCTATCCCTTCTTTTCTGGGTTTTATCACTTTCAGCTTCTTGCTTCCATGGTGTGTCAGTTTGAATCTCTGGTGTACCCCAGAAAAGCATGATCTTTTATCCTCATTCAATATTGCTGGGTGGAAATTTGATTAAATTATCTCCATGGAGATGGGACTCACCTAACTCTGGGTATTAACCACAATTCAAGGGAGATGTGACTCCATTCATTCCAGGTGGGTCTTGATTAGCTTACTGGAATCCTTTAAGAGAGGAAACATTTTTTGGAAAGAGAATCAGAGCCATGGGAAAGCCATGAGAACCACAGAGCCCATGCTGCCAGAGACCTTTAGAGATGAAGAAGGAATATGCACCTGGGGAGCTTCATGAAGCAAGAAGCCTGGAGAGAAAGCTAGCAGATGTTGCCATATTCGCCATATGCCTTTCCAGTAGAGAGAGAAACCCTGAATGTCATTGGCCTTTCTTAAACCAAGGTATCTTTCCCTGGATGCCTTAGTTTGTACATTTCTACAGCCTTGTTTTAATTTGCAGATTCTCATGGCTTTAGAACTGTAAAGTTGCAACTTAATAAATCCCCCCTTTTAAAAGCTGTTCTGTTTCTGATATATTGCATTCGAGCAGTTTTCAAACTGCAGCACATGGTTTTCTCTTTCTCTGTCTGAATTGCATTCTCTTATTAAGGACTCCAGTAAAAGGATTATATCCTACCCTGAATGAGGTGGATTACACTTAACTTACTTAAGCAGCCTCACCAAAAGATCCTACTCACAATGTGTTCATGCACACAAGAATAGATTAACTTTAAGAGCATACTTTTCTGGGGGTATGTGCAGCTTCAAACCACCATAGCACTCTTGTGAAAAAAATCAATTGACAATAGATGTATGGGTTTATTTTTAGACTTTCAGTTCTGTTGCATTGATTTATATGTCAATCTTTGTTCCAGTACCACACTTTTTTTTATTACTATAGCTTTTTAGTAAGTTTTACAATTGGGAAGTTGTGAGTCCTCCAACTGTATTCTTTTTTAAGACTATTTTGACTATTCTGCGTCCTTTGTATTTCCATATATTTAGTATCAGTTTGTTAGTTTCTGCAAAAATGCCACCTGGGAGTTTGAGTGGGATTGTGTTGATAGAGGAGTATTGCTATCTTAACAGTATTAAGTCTTCCAACCCATGAACATGAGATGCCTTTTCATTATGTGGGTCTTCTTTAATGTCTTTTAGCAATGTTTTGTAGTTTTGAGGTATGAGTTTTGTATTTCATTAAATTTATCCCTAAGTATTTCTGTTCTTTTCTGTACCATATTAAATGAAATTGTTTTCCTAATTTTGCAGCCATTGTTTTTCAAACCATCCATCCAAGCCATTCATTCAGTGAATGCTGACTGAGTACGCACAGTAGCCAGGGACTCAATAAACACTGGGAATACAATGGGTAGCAAAAGCTGACATAGTACCTGATCTCCTGGAGATACAAACTAGGGGGAGAAACAGGCATTAATCAAAGAATGATTCACATAAATTGTTATTATTCACGAACTGAGAAGTGCTATGAAGGAAACTCTTAGGTGCTATAAGAACCTGTATCCCAGGGACCAGACCTGGCCTGGGGGATCTGGAAAGTGATATTGGAGTGGAGGTTGGAAGGATGTGTAGTGGTTAGGTAGGCAAAGGCAGGGGATGCTGGGAGGTGGGTAGTCAGAAGATAGGGTTCAAGGCAGAGGAAACAGCGACAACAAAGGAGCTCCGCAAGGAGGAAGTGAAGTAAGGTCCATGTAGCTGGAATGTAGAGATTAGGGAGGTGGTGTGTGCGATGTAAGATGGGGCAGGAGGGGCCAGACTACATGGTGCCTCGCAGGCCAAGTTAAAGAGGTGTGGGTGCTGAATCCCAGATGTCACTTATAAGCTGTACAACCTTGAGCAAGGTATTTACCCTTTATGTGCCTCAATTTCCTCATTTATAATGTGGGGACAGTAATAGCATTTAACCAATGGGGTCATTAGGAGAAATAACTGATTTAGTCCGTGTAAAACATGTAGAACAATACCTGGGACATAGATAGGGCTCAGTAAATCCTGACGTTACAGGTATTGTTAATCCTGAGAGAAATAGATTTTCAGCAGGGAAGCTGCTAATCTTGTCATAGGCAACTTTCAACTGGCAGCCAGGTGTGAACAGCAGCAGCTAATGGTAAAAAGATGAGTGTACATTTGCGTGCCATTTAGCTTACTAAAGAAAACATCTTAGCCACTTTAGAAGTGGCTATTTACATATAATTAATATGCCAATTTTGTATCATTTTGATCCATTTGTTAAGAGTCCCAAATCCACTTTTTTTAAATTAAAAAAACATTAGAAAAAGCCTAAGTCTTGACGAAATTATAATTATTGGTAATCTTTCTGTAAGTGGTGAAAAGCAATAAAAGTTCATTTCTTTAAAATTATTCTGTAATTCAGCATGGCTTTACAACCAGTTCAGATTAATTAGGTTTCACTTTGCTCTCTCTGGGTTATTCTGTATCCTAGGAAATATTCCGGGTTTTGGTATAACACTGGGCTTCACAGAAGACACACAGGATTGTGGTTAAGAATGCCTGAATTGGAATCCCAGCTGTGGTAGGTTGAATTACATTCCCCAACTTGGACATATTTTAAATTTTAAGCTGTGCCCCTTCGGGTATGGACCTATTGTAAATAAGACCTTTTGCAGACGTTATTTTCAGCTAAAGAAGAAATGCGTCTTAATCGTATCACTGGGGGCCTTATAAAGAGAAAGTCCCTTATAAAGAGAAACTAGGGAGAGAAAGGAGAAGACATGTAATGGGGAAGGCAAGGAACGAAGGATTGCCCACCAGCCGGAATGCTGTAGAATCTGGGAGAAAACAAGCCTCCCAGCTTTGGAAATTCTGAGCCAGTAAATTCATGTTGTTTAAGCCAAAACTAGTTTGTGGTATTTGTATTTGCAGCCTAGCAAAACTAAAATACCAGCTTTGTTGGCTACTTGCTGAGTAGCCTCAGGCAAGTTATTTTAGCTCCTCTGTGCCTGTGTCTCGTCTTTAAAGTGGGGATAATAATAAACGTACCTTGCAGGGTTAAACATATAATGGGATGAGCATACATTTTAGTCCCAGGATATTCCCTGGTTACACCTTTGATTCCAATGTAATTCACTCCTGAAAGTGTTCCTGGCTTAGATAATAAATTATACGGTCACTCTGTTTATAAGGAGAGTTGAATGGTACTTGGCACATAGTAAATGTTATATACACATTAGCTATCATTATTATATCTTTGCCCATGAATGGGTTTGTTTCATAATTGGCTTCCTTCCCTTGTGCCCATCCCTGAGCACTTTCTTCTCCCAAAGGCAGCATGATCTACCCTACAGGCCTCACACACATGGGCCATCCCCTGCTCACCAGGTACCACCTGTTCTAGTTTGATAGCTGCTGAAATGCAATATACTAGAAACAGAATGGCTTTTAAAAAGGGGGATTAATAAATTGCTAGTTTATAGTTCTAAGGCTGAGAAAATGTCCCAATTAAAACAAGTCTATAGAAATGTCCAATCAAAGGCATCCAGAGAAAGATACCTTGGTTCAAGAAGGCCGATGAAGTTCAGGGTTTCTCTTGCAAGTGAGAAGGCACATGGCGAACACAGTCAGAGTTTCTCTCTCAGCTGGACATGGCATCATCTGCTAGTTTTCTCTCCTGGCTTCTGGTTTCATAGGGCTCCCTGGGAGGCATTTTCCTTCTTCATCTCCAAAGGTCCCTGGCTCGTGGACTCTCTGCTTCGTGGTGCTGCAGCATTCTCTGCTCTCTCCAAATCTCTTTCTTTCTCCAAAATGTTTCCTCTTTTATAGGGCTCCAGAATCTAATCAAGACCTACCCACATGGGTGGAGACATGTTGTCATCTAATCCAGCTTAACAACCACTCTTCATTGGGTTATATGTCCAGAGAGATGATCTAATTTCAGATTCAAACATACAGTATTGAATAGGGATTATTCTGCCTTTACAAAATGGGATTTAGATTAAAATATGGCTTTTCTAGGGGGCATACATCCTTTCAAACCAGCACACCACCTGGCCACATACCAATTGCATTGCATTCTTTCACCTTTGGGAATTAGCCTATTTGCTCAGAGCTCCTCTTCATTCAATGAGGATTTTAATTGATTAGGATGCTGTATTACCAGATCAGGAAGTATTGTGGGCTACTTGCTACTTTCAGATGATTAAGTACCCAACTCCCCTCCTCCCCACCAAGGAGTGGAGGATGAACTAAATATATTATTAACTGTGTGGCCTAGAACATCCAAGCAGAATGAGGATGTGGAGAGATCCAAATGAGGGAGAAAATAGTGGAGATCCTTTCCTCTTGGTAAATGAAATTCTAAATCAAGTGACCAAAGCCATTGAGAGCGACATGGCTGAGATACAATCTATGCAGAGGCAGGTGTGCAAGGCTCCAGACTGACAATTCTAACAGAGTGGTATGCACAGCACTAGGATACCCATTGAAGAAAGATATGCAGAGTTTCTGGCATCTCTCTTCCCTTCTCTCTTATACATACACACACCCCACCTCTATGACCTTGTACAGGCTCTTCTCTCTGGTTAGGATGTCTTTTCTTATTTCTCCTTCCGGCTGGCTCCTACTTATCTTTTAATTTTGCTTGGACATCATCTTACCTGACCCCATAATCCTCCTACTGTCATGAGGCGCCCCTCCTCTGTGCTCCTGCTGCTTCCCCTGCCACCTCTATTGTAGCCCTAATTCTGCTGTGTTGAAATTGCACATTAACTTGCCAGTCTTCCAGAACAGTGAGCTTTATATCCATCTTTGTAATTACAGAGTCTGGCACATAGTAGGCACTGTTGAGTGAAAGATTGAAGGAACTAAACCGTTTCTAACTTCTTGTGGCAAAACAGCAGGCTTACTTATTTTTCCATCTAAGAAACATTTTTGAGTACCTCCATGGTGCAACACCAAGGGAGTACTGTTTGAAAAGGGGACACATTTGTAAAGAAATGAGCATGGTGCACTGCGATTAGAGGTATAAGAGGGAAATGGGCAAAGTGCCTGGAAAGCTGTGGGGAGAGAGAAGGGCAGGGTTCTTTCTGCCGAGGCTATTTAGGGAATGTGTCATCAGGGGCGTTTGAGGTGGTTGTTAAAATAAGGTGGGTGGAGAGCTTGGAATTTCATCCAGGGGTGAAAGGGCAGAGGGCAGGATGAGAGGGGAATGCATGGCTGGCGTGTTTGGGGATCAGGGGGCAGTTACATGCAGGGTGTGGACAGAGAGTCCTTCCTTAGGGGTATGAGAGTTCTGCCTTTGCAGCCTGTGAGGGACTCCAAGTGCAGTCTAGAGGTAAAACTGGACTGGATGCCTGCTTTTACTACTATTCTACTATGAGAACCTGGACAATTACCTTTACCTTCATGTCCCAATCTAAGCAAAGCTGCAAGCACAGGTACTTAGTAGTTGTTTTTATTATTAAATGAACTAATAGGTGCAATGCTCCTAAACCATGCTTAGTACACTGTACATGGTTGTTAAATGTTGGATGCTGCTGCCATTGTTACTACTAGGTTACCCAGGAGTTCTATGGCTTCTGTCTTCATATTTTCCAATCGTGAGCCCCTGAGTTCAGAGTGGAAATCTTGCACCTTCAATGAGCACAAGAAAATGTGCCTTTCTCTTTAGTTCCTGAAGGTTTCCTCAGTACTGGCTATATACTTTGCAGGGCCTAATGCTCGATCCTGCTGAAGAAGATGGACAGCTTCTTCAAAACTTAATATGGGGTGGGCCACGGTGGCTCAGCAGGTAAGAATGCTTGCCTGTCATGTCAGAGGACCCGGGTTTGATTCCCGGTGCCTACCCATGTAAAAAAAAAAAAAAAAAGAAAAAAAGAAAAAAAAACTTAATATGAATTGCAAGATACCAATTATGGAGAATTAAACCAAATACAGCCACTTCTGAGGGTGGAGCCCTGTGTGGTGGCACAGGTTGTGTGCCCAGGGACCCAGCCCTGGTTTTTTTTCCTACTAACCTTTCATTCCACAACATTTGAATGGAAAGGAGGAACACTTAATGCTTTCCCATTGCTTCCATTTCAAGTTAAGTCAGATTATACTAGTTTTCAAAATAAAACCTACATGTTTGAGGAAAAGGTGGGGGAACAGATACTTTTTTTTGGTACTGCGTTTTGTCCTCTAAAATCCAGTGGGTAGGTTTCATTACCACTTGTAATAATGGTAACCATTGCAATAAATAGGGATGGACAGCCTGCCTTAGGTCTCTCATCTTACTAATCATATTCTGTTCCCAGACACCTATAGATCACAAATAAAATTAGTATTTAGTGATAAAGAATAGATGTCCCATTGGTTGCTTCTATTCATTCCAGATAGGTCAGTCCCCATGCCCAGGGCTTCCAGGCAAGCTAGAGTAAGCTGAGCAGTTGGCGTCTTAGTACCTGCCCTATAAGGGGAGGTCATGGAGCACCTAGTGTATGTCTGATCTTTGCTGGGCACTTTGTGGGGTCAGAGACATAGAAGGCATCATCACTGTCCCCCAGGAATCTATGACCAAGTAAGGGGACTCTACCTCATTTAAAACAAACAACAAAATGAATATACCTGTAATTACTGGAGAATTCAGAGGACAGACAGATGTGTGTGAGCTGGAAGTTTGGGGGACTTCCTGGAGAAGGCGGGGTTTGAGTTGACTTTGAAGGATGGATAGGACTGGGGTAGGGAGGAAGGAGGGCATTCCAGGTGGAGGGACTTCATGAGCAAAACCTCTGTCATGGGAATGATGGAGTTATACTGGGGACAGTGAGGAAACTGAGCTGAATGGAACAGAACAGAAAGCAATGATTTGGGTCAAAACTAAAATATTTAATAACAATCCTTTACATTTATACAGTTTACGTTTAAATAGCTTTAAAAGAACAAAAGCTATTCTGGCATATATCATAGTGGTTGAGCATGTACGCTTTGGAGCTACATTCATTCATTCATTCAATCAATAAATTTTAACTTTGTCCTAGGCACTGATATAAACATTGCAGATATAGAGGGCAACAAAAATAGTCAAAATTCCTGCCCCATGGAATTTACATTCTAGTGGAAGAAATAGATGATAAAATAAATAATAAACATATTTATACACACACGTATAATGTTAGATAATGAGATATGCAATGGAGAAAAATGAAGCAGGAGAGGGGGATATTAAGTGCTGGATCTGAATCCTCACTTTACTATCGATCAACTGTATGATCTTTTTTTTAAAAAAACTTTAAACATTTTAAAAATTTATATATTTTTTAATTGACAAGCCAAAACAACACATGAACTTTTTTTTTTTTTTTGTCTTACATGGGCAGGCACTGGGAATCAAACCTGGGTCTCTGGCATGACAAGCAAGAAGTCTGCCTGCTGAGCCACTGTCGCACCACCCAACGTGAACATTCTTAACATACAAACATTCCACGCATGGTGCGCAATCAATGGCTCACAATATCATCACATAGTCAGTTGTATGACCTTGATCAAAGTACACAACGCCCTGTGTCTCCGTGTCCTCATCTGTAAAAAGGGAATATACTAGTTTTTGCTCCTAGAGATATGAAGGTTAAATGAGTTAATGCGTTAGCATAGTGCCGTGCACCTAGGAATGCTTAGTGAATGTGGGCTGTGCTTACGTGCCCAGCTCTGTTGTAGGCTCTGGGAATGTAGAGGTCATCTGTGCCAACCCAAGTCAGTCCCTAACTGCACCCTGCACTTTCATCTAGTCTTTTTACAGAGCCTGACTTTCCATGACTTTATCCTCTCCACAACCCTGTATCATCAGGCTCTCTTCCTCATGAAACTGCAGGTTGAGGAGCTGAGCAGCTTGCCCTAGGGCACCCGCTAGTAAGTAACAGGGGCTATGATGTGAACGCAATGATATTGTGCTGCTACTCAGTGTACAAGAATTGTTCCTTCCCAATTCCCACTCTCTCTGGCCTTTGAAGTCAAAATAAATGTTCAAAGAATAAAGACGCCTATTGGGATTGTAGAAGGAAAGATGCTGTTGTGTTCGGCAAACTTGTACTGAGGGCAAGGGCAGATCTTTGGATCTGGTTTGGGGATGTTTACTAAGCCCTGAACCTGTAGTGGATAGTCTTTCACAGTGGATAGACACTGAGTGGGACAGGGAGGAGAAAGAAAGAAAAAAAATTGTAGGATCTGCTTGGATGATTCAGGAGTTATGCCAGGCTCTATCTCCTAGGAAGACAGTACCGTTCCCTGGTCAAGAGTACAGAGTCAGCTGGCTGCTGCTAGGGCTACTGCCTGTCCCTCTGTACAATTTGGAAAAACTTCACAATTGCAAATTGGCCATGAAACACAACCTCGTAAGCACATGACTGCTGGATGCCCCAGATGGAGTTGAACACTTCTGACTTCTTGGGCCTAAGGATGCATGCGCTTCCCAGGACTAACATCAGGAGATCACACAAATGCCTACGCAGCACACAGGGATTGGGGACAGGTCCGGGCTCCAGTTATCCACGTGTTACAACAGTGGATGGATGTAATCACCAGGTGGCACTGCAGGTCAAGAAATGCCAGGTGCCTCGTGTAAAAGTGCTATCTAGGGAGGCAAAGAGAGGAGAGGGGCTGATGAATTTGCTGATTTAAGGGTTTTCCCTCTAAGCTGGGCACCCAGCTCTATTTGAACATTCCTTTTCTAAACCTCTTCTAACACTTTACTTCCCCCAAAGGACACTAGGATGAATTTTGTCTTAAAATGTTTTCATTCTGAAGCCAGTTCCTAGAGCTAACACCAGAAAGATAAAGAACATTTAGAAAAGATGGGTCGAATTTAAATTAAAAATAAATGTGCTTTATTTTACATTTTCTCTGAATTATATGCTGCTGGGCCACAGCAAGCTATCTAAGGTTTTTGTACAAAAATGAGTTGCTCAAAGATGAAGACTGGCTTTTTTTCCAGGTTAGGAAAGTGTATGTAGATCTCAACTAAAGATATGTGGCAGTCAGCAAGCATGTCCCTTTAGGACTGTCCATCGTGTGAGCTCTGCTGTCCTCTTCCTTTTCCAGCCCAGGGATGAATGGTTCCTTCTCTTAGCTATGGAAATGAGCCTGGAGTACACTCTATTCATAAAGTAAATTATTTTTAGATATGAGAAGCAGATGCAATTAATTCAATATAAATCTGTAAAATCAAAATTGGAGTTGTGGAAGTAGGTGATTAGGTAACCATGGCATATTAAACAAAGTAAACCAGCAAACTGTCAGCTAACTTACAGGGTGAGGAGGCTGTTTTTGTTTTTTTTTTCCATCCAAAGGCTTCTGACAAACTGTGCATGTTACTTCTATTGAAGAAAGAGGAGCTGGGACATATTTTTATAATTTCTATGGTGATTTGTGAGCATATGCTTGGAACATGCTCATCCAAACAAAATTTTGGATGACTTTCCTTTCACTCAGAGTCCACGTGTGGATGCTAAGGGTTAGGTGCAAGGAACAGGCCTTTCTCTCATAAAGGTCATCAAGGCCAGGTCATTGTAATTAACAAGGAGCAGTACCTATTTTCTCCTTCCTCTCCCAGTACATGGGAGACCCTGTTTCCCAAGAAGACATTATGGGGTCTTTGCCAGTTGGCCAGTGTCTCTGATGAGAACACTTCTGTTTCCTGCAGTTCTAAACCCTGAGGGTTGGCTGGAGCCTTGGTGAACGTGCTGATTTGAAAGTAATATGTACCCCGAAAAGCCATGTTTCAATCGTGATCTAATCTTGTAGAGGAAGCTGTTTCTTCTTCTTCTTTTTTTAATATGAGAAGCTTTATGTTGCATATATGAGACTACACACACACACACACACAAATGTGCCGGTGGGTGGTGATCACGTGCCACGGACCAGCAATGAAGCAGCTCCCCTCACCTGGGAGCTTGTTACAAACTCAAAATCTGGATTCCCACTCAGACCCGCTCCAGAATCTCAACTTCACAAGCTCCCCAGATGACCCACATGCACGTGAACGTTTGAAGAGCGCTGGCCTAGAACATTCGAACACCTTCAGTTGAGGGACAACTCATGGCCCCAGCATGACCATCCCTTCTCTGATAAAGCCAACCACACAGGGAATACCTATTAATCGCCCCAGGCCATGATGGATAATCCCTCCTGCTTTTATCCAGCAAACACCTATTTTATTTTTAAACTTTTGTTTTGAAATAATTTCAGATGCAGGAAGTTGGGAGAGTAGTACAAAGAATTGCCACATATGTTTTACCAGTTACCCAAAGGTTAACATGTTACCAATTAACTATCATTCTTTCACCCTCCTTTGGAAGCCATTTCTTTTAATCCTGATTCAGAACTGCAGGTTGGAAACTTCTGATTAGATCATCTCCTTGGAGATGTGACACACCCAACTGTGGATGTGGCCTTTTGATTAGATGGAGATGTGATTCCACCCAATCCAGGTGGGTCTTAGAGGAAGCATTTTGGAGAAAGTCAGAAAAGACAGAAATGACAGAGCCAACAGAGAGAGAGCCAATAAAAACTTCAGAGCAGAGCTGACACATATGTTTGTAGATGCTTGGAGCCCAGTGGATGTTGCCATGAGATGTTAAGCAAGTCAGAACCTGGAGAGAGCCAAGGGAAGCCAAGAGATGAAAGTCAACCATGGAGAAGCAAAGTGAGGAACCCCCACAGGAACAGAGGCTGAAAGCAATGGAGCCCACAAGTAAGGGACCAGCAGATGGCAGCCACGTGGCTATCTAGCTGACATAGGTGTTCCTGACCCATTGATCTCCCTGGATGCCTTAGTTTGGACATTTCCATAGGCTTAGAACTGTAAACTTGTAACTTGTTGAATCCCATTTTTAAAAAAGCCATTCCATTTCTGGAATATTGCATTCCAACAGCTTACAAACTAAAGCAGTGATCATCTGATCCAACTTTCCATCCCTGTCCTCTAAGTTGTCCCTGACAGATCTTTGATCCACCCTCTGATCAAAGGTGGGATTTTTTTCCACCTCGAAGTATTTCTTGGTTCTCCCATTGTCCACTCTCCATAAATTGCATCCTATTCTAGAGCCGTCACTCAAGATATTACCAAGGATTTCCTCTCAGTGAGGAACACATTCCAGTGAAATGAAAAACTCGTGACCACATAGATTATACTTTAACATTCAAGAGCACTATGGAAAAACTTTGGAAATAAATTTGTACCATGGATTCAATGGAGACTTAGAAAACCCATCTCTAGTATTTATGAAACAGCTCCATCAGGGAGTATCTGTTTCATAATATAGCAGTGATGAGAATGGGTGTAGTTAAATTTCATTTTACTTCAGCTGATATTTGTTGAGTGCCTTCCTTTTGTCAGATCTGGGATAAACCAGGGGGCTGCAAAGATAAATAAGCCATGGTCCCTGTCCTGGGGAGCTTATGCTTACCTGGAAGTCAGATGAATAAACAGATAAGTATAAATAGCACATTAAGAGCTATCTTAGAAATAGGAACAAACTGCTAGGTGGGCTCAGATGAGGGAGCAATTCATTCACCTGTATATAGGGAGGCAGGGAAAGCTGAGAGGTAGCAGCATCCAGCTGGATCTTGCTGAATCTGGAAGCATGGGGAGGAGCTGGCCAGATTTGGTGGAGAAATGGGAGCTAGAGAACAGGGGTGGGGAAGAGCACATCTTAGGAAAGGAACAGTGTTGTTACACTCTTTTCTTTGGTTTCACTCAAAATCCTTTCATCTTATGCATGCTTGGGCAGGGCTGATTGTTTTCCATTTACTTTGTCTGTGGTGAGGGCTAAGGGATACTGGTCTGCTTTAGGACTGAGATGATCCCAGCAGTCTTCCCTTCCTTAGACTCTGTATTATCATGTGACAGAGCCAGTTCTGGTGTCCTGAAATATTTTGGTCTTTTGGGGGGAGGTAGGAGGGGTAAAGAAGTGGTGGTCAATTACCTGGGCCCCTTGTAGGACTGCAAGAGCCTCAATATTTTGGGAGGGGACAGTTGCCCATCAGGGACAAAGAGCTCCTGGTTCTGACGTAATTGCATGTAGGTGTTAAAGCTCTGAAACAGGTGGAAGTCCTTGAGTGACAAAATGGGTGGCAGCTATGAAATCAGAGTTGACTTTGATTTAGATTTAGAATTCTAAAAAATCTTAAAAAGTTGTGGGGACCCATAGACCTTGTAGAGATCTTCTTGACCATGGATAGCAGGTATGTGTCCTTTTTTGTCCAACTCTCATTGAATGGTGACAGTTGTCTAGAAGGCTGGGTAGAAGATGTTTCTGCAAAAAGGGGAAAGAGTACTGTGATTGGTGAGCAGGTATGCCCTGGGTGCTGCATTGGGGAGAGGCAGTGAGGCATTTATTTGTCATCCCTGACCTCGTGCAACTTCCAGTCATTTCACAAATGGGAAAGAATCTTTGTGAGATACTGTGACAAATGAGAGGCAAAGACAGAGCTGGAATCCAGATCTCCTGATTCCCAGGCAGGACTCTGGGACAGGTTGTGTGGCCATCCCAAACCCATGGGTGTAGGTTCTTCCCCTGCAAGGAGTTTTACTAACTCTTAAAAGTCAGAAAAATATAGAGATTTCTGAGAGTTAACTGAAGAACAGCTCCCCAACAACTGTAATTAACCAAGGCCTCTTTCTAGAGGATTCTCCAAGTTCATTTTACTGGCCAAATATTTGTATATTCCTTGAAGCTCAAGGGGATGGCCCGGGAGCCTGTGTATTTATTAGCCTCAAATTACTTGGTAGTTAGGCCTTTTCTAAGAGGTTTAGATGTCATAATAATCCATTTGGATCATAAAATCATGCTTTGGGGGGACCTCAGCAGTCATCTAGCTATGAAACAGGTAGAAGTCCTTGAGTGACGAAATGGGTGGCAGCTATGAAATCAGCGTTGACTTTGCAAAGATTTAGAATTCAAAAAAATCTTTAAAAGTTGTAGGAACCCATAGATATTGTAGAGACAGAAGAGCATGAAAAGGATGAAAAGTGCCAAGCGTTCTACCAGAATCTGTACAGCATTCCTGGGCGGGGTACTCTCTCAGTGGTTTTGGTCCTTTGGGATCCTGGAGTGACTTTAAAAATGACAGTACTTGTCTGACTTCTCGGATCTGAGGAGGCTGTATTTGGTGTCATGATACCCAACTGGATGCCCTGGGGATGAGGACGTGGATGTTCCTATCCCCACTCCAAAATGGGCATTTATAAAAAAGACCAAGATGAAGAATAGAAAAATGCTCTCTTCTATAATATAATTTATAAACTCCTCCAAGCTCTATTCAGAACCTCTCATGCAAGAGATTTAAGCCATCTAAAAGGCAATAAACTCAATGAATATATTGCAAAGAAAATAAAAAGAGTAGAGGTGATACCTACAGACTTTAAGAGATTTATAGGCATTGATCAAGGGCCATGTGAAAATATTAGTGGACCCTGATTCTACAAACTAAGAAAGAACCCAATAGTCATTTATGACATTTTGGTGATAGGATATTTGAACACTGAATACTTGATGACATTGGGACATTGTTCTTAACTTGGTTTATTTATGATTATATTATGGTTCTGTTAAGTGAGAAAGAGACAGAAGCTCTTTATGTTATAGAGATAGATTCTGAGGTATTTAAGTGAAATTATATGATATCTGGGTTTGTTTCAAGATTATACAGGAGGGAAAGAAGTGGAAGCGGGTGTAGAGAGGGCAGAAGTGTCTGAGAGTTGATGGTTGTTGGGTTTGGGCAATGGGTATGTGAGATTCATTATATTATTATTTTTGTCTATTTTTGGTTGTATTAAAAAAATCTCCAAAATAAAAAGTTAGAAAAAAAAGACAATACAAAGATATGCCACAAGACAGACTTGGCTAAATATCCGTAATTCATCAGTGACATGAACTCAAAAGAGAAATGTTTTATTGCCCACAAAGTAAAGGAGCTTTTTGCTAGCAGAGTATCTAAACAGAGCTCACTAGAATCCACTTTAATGAACAGAGGAGCCAGCTCTAATTGACAGATGATTTACTTATGTACAAATAGATGTCATGAAAATGCTTTGCTCTAAATGTTCTTAGCAAAACAGTTCTCCAGAGAGTGCAAAAGTTAATTTTAGTCCTCTCATATATTTCTGTGTGAATTTACTTTGGGATCACCTCTCTGAAACTTTCCCTCCACCCCTCCACCTCTGTATCACTCATCTATGTTCTCATATCACTCCTCTATGCCTTTAGTAGAGCAAGAGTATTTGTTGTATGCGATGGCCTGTGTCCTTGAGAGCCAGGACATGCCCCATCCAACTTGGCATCCCGAGTCACAGCCTGGAGCAGTTCATGAACTCTCAGCTATATTCCAGAAAACTTTCAGGAGGCCACAAACCACCCCGAGGGCTGCCTCTGTGGAGGGACTTGGAAAAGTCCCTAGCATAAGAGAAAGAGAATTTGAAGAGATTTCCTTACAGGTTCATTGATGGTTTCTTGATAGCTTCCTCAAAGCTCTGGTTGTGTAAGAGAAGAGGGTTTATAATCCTTCTTTGTCATAAATTTAGCCTGCAACCTGCAACTTTTGGTTGCTTATTGCTCTTTAAAGCAGGGCAGCCAGATTGGGTGAGCTCACCTGCAAGAAGACCAAGTCACCTTGGTACAAACTGGGTGGCCACGTAAAGCTCTGTAATAAGAGTTTCGGGGAGTCAGTCACTGGCTTGGTGATACATTGTTTTGCTGGCCTCACAGGAGCCCTCCTACTCTAGGTTAGAAAACGGAACTGTATCTATTGTTTCTAGAAAATTATTGTTAAAATGCACTTATGTTTTGGGCTAGGCAGAGAGGGGGAGTCTGCATATGGGTAGAGAGTAAATGAATATTTATTGAGCACCTATTGTATGCCCTATTTTGTGCTAGGCTCTTTTCTTACCTTACCATCTTGAAGCTACAGTGACCACCTATTCTGATGTTTATGGGATAGAACTCTTTCAAATCCCATCCCATTTCCCTCATAAGGTCATTTCCAGTCATCGGACTATAGATCATGATTTTCGTTTCAGTGACTACAGCTGCCACACTTATAGTCTGCTTTAATAAAGGCTCAGTTACTTTATAGAGATAAGCATCTGTCTAAGGTTTGGAAAAATTTAAGGATGCCTCGTTCGGGCGGTTAAGAATAATATTTCTCTTGTGTAACAAATCACCATGAATTTAGTGGCTAAAAAATGACATTATCTCAGTTTCTGTGGGTCAGGAGCTCGGCAGAGCTAAGCTGAATACTCTGCTGAGTGTCTCACAAGGCTGCAATCTGCAATCAAGGTGTAGGCTGGACTGTGCTGTCTTCTGGAGAAGAGTGTGCTACTAAGCTCATTCTAGCTATTTGCAAAATGTATTTTCTTGCATCTGTATGACTGGGGACTCCAGCTTTTTGCTGGCATTCAGCTGAAGGCTGCCCTCAAATCCTTAGAGGCTATCCACGGTTACTTGCCATTTGGGCTTCCTCAACATGGCTGCTTACTTCAACAAGCTACCAAGGAGAATCCCTGACCACCAGAAGGGCTTTCACCTGATCAGGTCAAGCCCACCCAGGGTAAACACCCCCTTTTTTGTGCAGATTTTATTGAGATATTGTCACATATATATTGCATCCAAAGAATGCATACAGTCAACGTCTCACAGTACATTGGCTGAGTTGTGCAATCATTATTACACTCAATTTCAGATCATTTTCATTATTCCAAAGAGACAAGTAACAGATAAACACACTAAAAGAAAACCCAAAATATCACATATCTCTTATCCCCACCCCATTCTTGACCCCTACTGTTGGTGGTACATCTGTTACTGCTGATAAAAATACTAAGAAATTGCTGTGTAGTTAAGTCTGTAGTTTACCATAGGTAATTTCCTCCCATATACCACTCTGCTATTGACTCTACAAGTGTCATACCGTTGAAAAGTTCATGAAAAACATTTATACTTGTACGGTCATTCGATGACATACATGACTTTAAATAACCCCTTTCAACCAAATTCAACTACAATACAGCATTTCTTGTACAGCATTTCTATTTCTTGTAACTCCAATAACAAGCTCCCATACCTCTATCCATTCCCAAACATTTAAGTTCAACCTCATTAACAACTCTGTACTTATTAAGTAACCACACCTCCATCTCTAGTTCCTGTCTATCTCTGGGTACACTATATTCTAGGTTTTAATTTTAATTAATTAATTTATTTATTTATTAATTATTACTTTTTGCATGGGCAGGCACCGGGAAATGAACCCACATTCTATGTTTTTATATTCTGAGTTTACATATTCTAGTTAGTTCATATTAGTGAAATCAAACAATATTTGTCTTTTTGTCTGACATTTCACTTGCGTTATGTCCTCAAGGTTTATCCATGTTGTTACAGGCTTCGGGACTTTATTCCTTCTTACTGTTTCATAATATTGCATTGTATGTATGTACCACATCTTGTTTATCTACTCATCTGTTGAACACTTAGCTTGTTTCCATTTTTTGGCAATTGTGAATAATGCTGCTATGAGCATTGGTGTGCAAATGTCTTTTCCTGTCCCTGCTTTCAGATTTCTGGGTATATACCGGGAAGTGGAATTGCTGGGTTGTAGGACAACTCAATAGTCAGTGTTCAGAGGAACTGCCAAAGTTTCTTCCATAGCAGCTGTACAATTTTACATTCCCACCTGCAGCAAATAAGTGTTCCTAGGTCATGACAATCTCTCCAACATTTGTAGTTTGTTTGTTTAATAGCAGCCATTCTTAAAGGTATGAGATGATATCTCATTGTGGTTTTGATTTGCTTTTCCCTAATAGCTAATGAATATGAACACCTTTTCATGTGTTTTTTAGCCATTTGTATTTCCTCTTTGGAAAAATGTCTATTCATATCTTTTGTCCATTTAAAAATTGGGTTGTTTGTCCTTTTATTGTTGAGTTGTAGGATTTCTTAATATATACTATATATCAAACCCTTGTGAGATATATGGTTAGCAAATATTCTTTCCCATTGAGTTGGCTGCCAATGAACCTTTTTGGCAAAGTGCTTTGAAGCACAGAAGGGTTCAGTCTTGAGGAGCTTCCATTTATCTATTTTTTCTTTTTATTACTTGTACCTTGGGTGTAAGGTCCAAGAAGCTACCTCCTATCACTAGGTTTTGAAAATGTTGCCTATATTTTCTCTTAGGAGTTCACAGTAATGACTCTTATAATTAGGTCCTTGATTCACTGAGTCAATTTTTGAATAGGGTGTGAGGTAGGGGTCCTCTTTCATTCCTCTGTGTATGTTCTCCCAGCTCCATTTATTGAAGAGACTATTCTGTCCCAGTTCAGTGGATTTGGGGGCCTTGTCAAAAATCAATTGACCATATATCTGAGGGTCTATTTCTGAACTCCCTATTCAGTTCCATTAATCAATATGTCTATTTTTGTGCCCATACCATGCTGTTTTGACTACTGCATCTTTATAATAAGTTTTAAAGTCAGGAAGTTTAAGTCCCCTCACTTTGTTCTGCCTTTTTAGGATGTTTTTGGCTATTCGAGGTCTCTTTCCTTTCCAAATAAATTTGATAACAAACTTTTCCAAGTCTGCAGGGGAGGTTGTTGAAATTTTGATTGGTATTGCATTGAAACTGTAGATCAGTTTGGGTAGAATTGACATCTTAATGACATTTAGCCTTCCTATTCATGAACATGGAATGTCTTTCCATTTATTTAGGTCTTCTTTAATTTCTCTTAGCAATGTTTTGTAGTTTTCTGTGGACTTGTCCTTTATATTTTTGGTTAAATTTATTCCTAGATACTTGATTTTTTTAGTTGCTATTGTGATCGGGAGTTTTTTTCTTAATTGCCTCCTTGATTAGTTCATTACTAGTGAATAGAAACACTACTGATTTTTGCACATTAATCTTGTATCCTGCCACTTTGCTGAATTTATTAGCTTAAGTAGCTTTGTCATAGATTTCTTAGGATTTTCCAAATATAGGATAGGATCATGTCATCTGCAAATGATGAGAGTTTTACTTCTTCCTTTCTGATTCAGATGTCTTTTATTTCTTTTCTTTGCCTAATTGCTTTAGTTAGAACTTCTAGCATACCGTTGAATAACAGTGGTGACAGTGGGCATCCTTGCCTTGCTCCTGATCTTAGGGGGAAGGCTTTCAGTCTCTTACCATTGAATATAATATTGGCTGTGGGGTTTTTTTTATATGCCTTTTATCATATTGAGGAGGTCTTTTTGATTCCTACATTTTGAAGAGTTTTTATCAAGAAAGAGTACTGAATTTTGAGAGTGCCTTTTTAGCATCGATTGAGGTCATGTAATTTTTTTTTGATTTGCTAATGTGTTGTATTACATTAATTAATTTTCATGTGTTGAATCACCCCACATTCCTGGAATAAGTTCCACTTCATCGTGATGTATAATTCTTTTAATGTGCCATTGGACATGCAATTTGGAAATATTTTTTTGAGAATTTTTGTATCTAAATTCATCAGGGAGATTGGCCTGTAGTTTTCCTTTGGTGTAGTATCTTTATCAGTGTTGGTATTAGAGTGATGTTAGCTTCATAGGATGAGTTAGTTAGTGTTCCTTTTTCTTCAAAAAATTTGAAGAGTTTGAGCAGGATTGGTGTTAATTCTTAGAATGCTTGGTAAAATCCCCCCGTGAAGCCATCTGGCCCTGGGCTTTTCTTTGTAGAGAGGTTTTTGCTGACAGATTGAATTTCTTTAGTTGTGATAGATTTTTTGAGGTCTTATATTTCTCCACGAGTCAGTAATGGTTTTTTGTGTGTTCCTAGGAAGTTGCGCATTTCATCTCAGTTGTCTAGTTGTGGCATATGGTTGTTCATGTATCCTCTTACGATTTTTAAAAAAATTTCTTTGGGGTACATGTTAATGACCCCCTCTCATTTCTGATCTTATGTATTTGTGTCTTCTCTCCTTTTGACTTTGACAGTCTAGCTAATGGTTTGTCAATCTTGTTGATCTTCTCCAAGAACCAACTTTTGGTTTTATCGATTCTCTCCATATTTTTTATTCTTCAATTCATTTATTTCTATTTTACTGTCTGTTATTTCTTTTCTTCTGCTTACTTTAGGGTTAGTTGGCTGCTCTTTCTCTAATTTCTTGAGTTGTTCAGTTAGGTCTTTGGCTCTAGTTCTTTCTTCATTTTAAATGTAAGTGCTATAAATTTCCCTCAAAGGAAATTTGCTGAATCTCGTAGGTTTTGCTGTCATATTCTCATTTTCATTCAACTCCAGATATTTACTGACCTTTTAAAATTTCTTCTTTGACCCACTGATTGTTTAGGAGCATGTTGTTTAACCTCCATATATTTGTGTAAGTTCTGGTTCTTCAATGGTTGTTGATTTCCAGCTTCATTCTATTAGGATCAGGGAAGGTGCTTTGAATGATTTCAGTCTTTTAAAAATTATTAAGAGCTATTTTGTGTTCCAGCATATGATTTATCCTGGAGAATATTTCATGAGTACTTGAGAAGAATATATATCCTCGTATTTTGGGGTGCAATGATTTATATATGTCTGTTAGGTCCAATTAGTTTATCAGATTGCTTATGTTCTCTATTGATCCTGTGTGTGGTTGTTCTATCTATTGAAGAGAGTCGGGTGTTGATGTCACCAATATTATTGTAGAAGTATCTTTTGCTTCCTTCAGTTTTGCCAGTGTTTGCCTCATGTACTTTGGAGCACCTTGATTGGGTGTATAAACATTTATGATGCTATTTTTTTCTTGGTGAATTGTCCCTTTTATTAAGATACGGTGTCCTTCCTCTTTTATGACATCTTTGCATTTAAGATGCAAAGTCTTAAATATTTTGCATGATTTTGTATAGCTACTCCAGATTTCTTTTGGTTACCATTTGCGTGGAGTATCTATCTCCATCCTTTCACTTTCAATCTATTTGTATCTTTGGGTTTAAGATGGGTCTCTTTTAAACAGCATTTAGATGGATCATATTTTTTAATCCATTGGTGTCTTCTAATTAGGGAGTTTAATCCATTAACATTCAAAGTTATTACTGTAAAGGCATTTCTTGATTCAATCATCTTAACCTTTGGTTTTTATTTGTCAGATCTATTTTTCTCTCTCCTTTTATCCTTTAAATTACCCTTACTGATACTCTTCAATTCTGTGCCCTCCTTCAGATTTCTCTCTCCTGTCTTTTTTTTTTTTTTCCAACTTACAAAACTCCCTTTAGTATTTCTTGCAGAGCAGGTCTCTTATAAAGAAATTCTCTCTGCATTTGTTTATCTGTGAAAACTTAAAACTCTTCCTTGTTTTTGAAGGACAGTTTTGCTGGACAAAGAATTCTTGGCTGACAATCTTCTTCTTTCAGAATTTTAATTATATTGTACCACTGCTTTCTTGCCTCCATGGCACCTGATGAGTAGTCAGTACTTAGTCTTATGTGGCTTCCCTTGTATTTGGTGAATCACTTTTCTCTTGTTGCTTTCAGGACTCTCTTCTTCTCATCAACATTTGATAGTCTGATTACTATATGTCCTGGAGTGGGTCTATTTGGATTTATTCTATTTGGAGTTCATTGGGCTTCTTTGATTTGCATATTTTTGTCTTTTATAGAGGTTGGGAAGTTTTCCTCAATTATCTCCTCAAATAACCTTCCTAGCCCTTTTCTCTTCTCCTTCTGGGACACCAAATGATTCTAGTATTTGTGTGCTTAGCACTGTCAATAATTTCCTGGGCTCTAATTCAAAATTTTCCATCTTTTACACCATTTGTTCTTTTGTGTTTTCAAATTCATTTGCTCTGTCCTCTAGTTTGCCTATTCTTTCTTCTGCCTCTTCAAATCTACTCGTCTCTCTCTATATATATATATATTTTTTCTTTCTTTCTTTTTTTTTTTGCATGGGCAGGCACTGGAAATTGAACCCGGGTCTCTGGCATGGCAGGCGAGAACTCTGCCTGCTGAGCCACTGTGGCCCGCCCTCTAGTATATTTTTTAATTTGGTTTACCATATCTTTCATTTCCATAAGAGCTGCTATTTTTCTATTTATTTTTTCAAATTCTTCTTTATGTTCTTCAAATGTTTTCTTGATTTCCTTCATCTTTTAGCCAGCTCAATGACGTTACATAGGAGATTTGTGTGAATACTTTTAATTAGTTGTTTCAAATTCTGTGACTCTTCATATTTTTAGGTCATCTTCTTGCATCTTCATGTGCTTAGTGATTTTTTTGTTGGCTTCTTCACATTTGATTTTCTTGATAAGGTTATTATGGATGTAGATTTCCCTTGCTTGTCTAAGATTTTGTAGTTGCTTGGGTTTGCATTGAAGGTCTCCTTTGGCACTTAGTTTCTCAGTAATTTCCAGCTAACCCAAGATCAGGGCCTAACATGGGGGTTACAGCCCTTTGCAGAAGGTTGTTAGCGGCTAGTCAGAAAAGCAGCTTTCCAGACTGCACTTCCCCTTTCTTCTCAGCAGGTGGTGGTCTTGGGTCACCTATTCCCCACAAGCCTGCTTCTGAACTGTGATAGCCCACTGGGCAGGAACAAGACCTGTCAACAATCCAGTAAAGGCCAGAGACCTCTTTGCACGCTGGAAGTCAGTGGTCCCAGAGTAGGGGGATGGGTATTGTGTGTCTCGGCCGAGACCCTGCTTGTGGGCACATGGGTCTGGAGATACTTAAGTTCCCACGTGGAAAGACCTCAAACGGCGGGGCTGAAAGGTTCAACTTCCCCAGCCCAGGAGTACCCTGCTTTTCACAGGCCTGCAAGACCCAGGCTGTGTGCACCTGTGGGCTTCAGGGATGGGGGAAGGGAGCCTGTCACTGCAATGCAGCTCCCCCACACCTGCCTCTCTGCTTGTGCATGCAGTGAGCCCTCTGGACCTCTGTGGAGAAAGGATGGGGGCAGTGGGACCCCGAGATTCTCTCGCGCCACCAACTAACTGTGAGATTGGCACTGCTCTGCACCCCTCTCCCTGTGGTAAGGCCCCTCCAGTCTTCCCCCAAACCAGGTGTCCACAGTGGCCTGCCTCAGGGATGGGGTGGGGTAGGTACTGGGCACCACAGTTAAGTCTCTGTGTGTGTATAAAATGCATCTGCTGGCTCCTGGGTTCCCAGGCAGAAACTCCAGGCTGTGGGACAGAGAGGGTTGTCTTCCCCAGCTGGCACCGAGGTGGCAGTGCATTGCTTGCTCCTCAGCTAACTGATCCATCTGGTGCTCAGAGGGGTCCCCAGGGGTGGCCCCAGTTGATTGCACTCACTCAGACCTCCCAGCCATAGCCTCTCTGCTTTTATCATCCAGGTCCTCTGTATAGAATGCAGTGGTTCCCCTCTGGTCACCTGAACCCTGGAACTGCTGTCCCAGTCATTCTCTGACCTTTCTCTTGTTGCTCCACAGTGGAGGAATGAGCTCTGCCTATCCTATCTGCCATCTTCCTGGAAGTTCCCTCAATAGTTTTTAAGAGTTTGGTGAAGGGGTTTTAAGGCTAAAAGCGTGAGAACTGCTGGGTAAACTAAAGCTTATAATGATGGAGACTAATTATTGGAGGGATCCTCTCTAATGCTGGAGTGAAATAGATCAGCATCTACCTTGGCCTCACATAGGAGAGGATTAGCCTAGGTGGCAGAGGGAATGGAGCCAGACTGCCAGCTCCTACCTCTCTTAATGCCTAAACTCCCCTTTGATGAACTCAAAACCGACCCATTTGGGACCTAAATTGCATCTGCAAAATACCTTCAATTTTGCTGTATTTTATTGACTAGAAGCAAGTCATAGGTCATGCCCGTACTCGATGGGAGGGGATTATACAGGTGCAAACACTAGTGGATAGGGATCTAAGTGGGGCCATCTTAGAATTCTGCCAACCACAGTAAGATTGCTCTCAGTTCTTTTTATTACAAATATAACTACAAAACTAACTGCAGGACCCATAAAAACAGAGACTGACCAATAGAGTTCCACTTTTCCTTTATTCCTTGTATTAGACAGGATACTCCAGAGAAACAGAACCAATAGGAGGATATATTTAATGAGATTTATTACAGGAATTGGCTCACACAACCATGGGATTGGCAAGTCTGAATTCCAGGGGAAGACTGCAATTTGGGAACTATGATGGTCTGATGAATTCCCCAGGAGAAGCTGGCAGACTGAAGTAGCCATGGAAATTCTTCTTTCTGACTGATTGGATGAGGCTCCTCTCAGTGCTGAAGGCAATTTCCATTGCTGATTGTAGATGTATCAGCCATGGATGCAATTGACTGACTAATGATTTAAATTCATGAAAAACCCTCATAACTATCAGGCCAGTGCTTGCTTGACCAAACAACTGGACACCAAAACCTAGTCAAGTTGAAACATGAACTTAACCATCACATGTCTCATCAAATTCAAGAGGGGCTTCTTTAATTGCCCAAAGTGCTTTCAACCTCAGGGCTATGACCTGTGATCATAGATGGAGGGTTTGCATATTCTGGGCCGTTAGCTGAGTCTCTGCCAGCCTGATCATGGTCCATTCCAGCATAAATGTGTGGATGGGTTGCAGGCAGTAGGGCTAAGGAATTCTGATTCTTTTTTTAAAAAATAACTTTATTGAGGTATAATTTACATACTATAAAATTTAGCCATATTAATACATTTGTGTATTTAAACCATTGCCACAATCCAGTTTTAGAATCCTTCCATTATCCAAAAACTCCCTGGTGCTTTTGTGCTCAATCCCTGCCCCCGATGATCACTGCTCTGCTTTCTGACCATGGTTTCACCTTTCCTAGAAATTCAATATAAGTGGAATCATGTAATGTGTAGTCTCTGTCTGACTCCTTTTACTTAGCCTGACGTTTGTGAGGTTCGTTCAGGTTGCTGCATGTATTATTAGCTCTTCTTTATTACTGCATTAACTTTATTTGTGGACCAGCTACAGGATTTGCAAGGCCCAGTGCAGAAAGCTCTCCTGCTTGCTTCAAAAGGCAGGAAGAAAGGCGGCATTACAGGTACTAAACTATAAAGCTTTTTCATTTCTTTCGGGGTCTCTTTCTCACCTGTCATTGTATTTTTGTTGGGTATTTAATGCTGAGTTCCCTAAGGCACGAGGACGCTGTGGGGGAGGGTAAGTATAGACTCCCATGGGCACCTTAGGGTTCTGCACCTCACCGAGCTGGAGTGTCACATCATCTGGGGGGGGGGGGCAAAGGGACATTTGGGGTGAGGAAGTGATAGCTGAGGCCATGGGCCCAACATGTTCAAGGATTCGTGTTGAGATCAGCGTGGAATGAACCAGGAAAAGCAAGGCAAGAGAAGCCATCACAGAGGAAACAACCAGGTCAGATAATGTAGGCTCTTTAAACCGTTTGTTAGGACTGTAACCTCTTCACAGCATGAACTGGAACAAAATTTTTGTGAAACTGTAATATCTAACTTCCTGTGCCATTCAGGTGTATAATAGTTACCTTTTACTCAAATTATTTCTTGAACAATACAAGGAATTCGATGTGTCATTGAATAATAATTAACTTTTTAAAATGGCAAATGATACTGTATTGATAGTGAAAGATAATGAATTGATCTAAAATATTATTACAGAGCTGCCAAAAGTTGAAAAGATTGGCCTTTGTATAAATGAATAATTATTTTTCCTTAGGCCTGCTTTTTCTTTTAATACATTTTTTTAATTAGAGAATTTGTAGGTTTACATAACAATCATGCAGAAAATACAGAGTTCTCACCACCACCAATAATTAACACATTGTAATAGTGTGGTACCTTTGTTACAATTGATGAAAAAATATTATTATAATTGTACTATTAATTATGTTTACAATGTTATGCTAACATCACCACCACCCATTACCATAGCTTTTCCATCACCCCAAACAGAAATTCTGTACAAATTAAGCATGAATTCCCCATTCTCTACTCCTACCCCAAAGGAATAAAATTTAAGTACAAAAATGCATCTATTTTCTTTAAAACCAATCTTAATTTAGTTCATGAGAAACTGAGAATGTAGGGTATTAGAAAGGACAATTTATTATAAGACAGCCTATAAATGAGGAACAATTGTTACAATGGAGGCATAAATTTTAAAAAGTGACTCACCAGAATGTGTAATTATTATATACAAGTTAGATGAATACTTAAAGATAGTTTTTTTTTTTCCTGGCCTGGCAGGCACCAGGAAATGAACCCGGGTCTCCGGTGTGGCAGGTGAGAACTTTGCCTGCTGAGCCACCATGGCCCACCCAAGATAGTTTTAGGTTTACCTGAATAATATGGTTGATAATTCAAACAGAATATCTCACTCTGCACCCTGGGAAGAGACGTTCCCACACGTTTGGTAGGAAGAAAAGCATGAACATACTAACTAACATACTAGCTCACCTTATGTAGTGGGTTGGACTCAGAATGAGTGGTTCAGGAATCAGTTTACCATCTATGAATAAGTAATAAAGAGTTGGGTGGTAATTCGACTCTGAGAGAAAGGACTGAAGAATGTGGCTCAAAGCTCAAATCAATATGATCAATCATTGAAAAGCTTTTGAACTTGAAAGTTCTCCAAGTTACCGTTTCCTACTTGTCAACATTGGATTTTTAAACATGAAGGAAAGATGCTGCCTCAGTTGGATAAACACGTCTGGCTTTTCTTATTCCTGATTTTGGTAGGCTCTGAAGTAATTTTGCTGAACATTGGTCAGTTCCTGTTTTTCCTGATGTTCTTTTTTGCACAACTTTATGAGAAACTTTTTGTTGGTGCCGCCTGGTGGCAAGTTCAAGTTTCAGAATGGCAACTGTCTGACTATGTCCTGGAGTTAACATTTCATAAGAGTTCTTATTTAATGAGAACTGCCCATACAGATTGATTATATGTAAAATCTAGCATTTCTCTTTGCTAATGATGCGTATTTCAGAGTTTAATAAGATTACTTGAACACTAAGATGGGCTTAAAAATAAATAAACACAAAATCTGGGTGAGTCATTTCTACATCATAATAAAATAACTAAAACTTTTTTGGTCCTTACAATTCTTTTTTTTTTTTTAACCTCTATTTGAGAAGTTGTAGGTTTATAGAACAACAATACATAAAGTGGAGGATTTCCATATATCATCCCACCACCCACACTTTGCATTGCTGTGGAACATTTGTTACAACTGATAATAGGACGTTTTAATAATTGTACTATCAATTGAAGTCCATAGATTAAAAAAAATTTATTCTGTTACCAAATGTACAATCTAACATTTCCCCTTTCAATCATAACCAGATATATATTTCAGTGCTGTTAATTGGATATACAATGTTGTGCTACCATTATCACCATCCATTATCAATACATTTCCATTGTTCCAAATAAGAGCCCTGTACATTTTTTAAAACTTTTTTATTGTATAATATAGCATATATAAAAAGCAAAGAAAGAAAAAAGCAATGATTTTCAAAGCTCTCTTCAACAAGTAGTTACAGGACAGATCCCAGAGTTTGTCATGGGCTACCATACCATCATCTCAGATCTTTCCTTCTAGCTGCTCCACAACATTGGAGGCTAGAAGGAATAAATATTTTTTTATCATCACAATCGACATTTTTTTTCTTTTTTGTGAAAAATAACGTATATACAAAAAAGCAATAAATTTCAAAGCACAGCACAACGATTAGTTGTAGAACAGATTTCAGAGTTTGGTATGGGTTACAATTCCACAATTTTAGGTTTTTACTTCTAGCTGCTCTAAGATATTGGAGACTAAAGGCAATCTCAATTTAATGATTCACGAATCGTATTCATTTGTTAAATCCTACCTTCTCTGTATAACTCCACCACCACTTTTGATATTTCTATCCCGCTATTTAGGGGTATTTGGCCATCCCCATTCTAACTTTTTCATTTGAAGGGGCTGTCAATAATATAGGGTAGGGAGATGGAACTAGCTGATGCTCTGGAGAGCCTGGACTTATCTGGTCTAGGGACCCATCTGGAGGTCGTAGGTTTCTGTAAAGTTATCCTAGTGCATGGAAGCTTTGTTGAATCTTATATATTGCCCTAGGTGTTCTTTAGGATTGGCTGGAATGGTTTTGGTTGGGGTTTGGCAGGTTATGATAGGTAACAATGTCTAACTGAAGTTTAAGTAAGAGTGACTTCCAGAGTAGCCCCTTGACCCTATTTGAACTCTCTCAGCCACTGATATTTTATTTGTTAGATTTCTTTTCCCCCTTTTGGTCAGGATGGCATTGTTGATACCACTGTGCTAGGGCTGGACTCATCCCTGGGAGTCATTTCCCAGGCTGCCAGGGAGACTTTTACCACTGGATGTCATGGCCCACATAGGGGAGAAGGCAATGATCTCACTTGCAGAGTTGGGCTTAGAGAGAGTGAGCAACAAAAGACGTCCTACAGAAGAAAACTCTTAGGCATACCCATAGGTAGCTAAGCTTCTCTGCTCCATACATAAGCTTCACAAGAGTAAGCCTCAAGATCAAGGGCTTCGCCTATTGATTTGGGTGTCCCTAATGTTTGAGACAGTATCAGGGGTTTCCCTGGTGGTAAAGTTTAATAGTTCCAAATTTTTTCTCCCATCCCTCAAGAGACTTTGCCAATACTTTTTGATTATCTGCTTAATATATCCTAGGATGTGTCCAGGCATTACATGAAGCTATAAAGGATTGAAAGCCTTCATTCTTATTCTGGGCTCCCTGTGTTTTGATTGTTCAAATGAGTTATCTAGACAGGTTGAGTTAGATTGTGTGCTACAGAAAATTTAGGTTCTGGACAAAATAAATCTTTCTTTCTTTGGTCTCAAAGAGTAGATGCAGTTCTGAAATATAGACAATATCATCCTTACTCCTGTGTTCTGAATTACCTTGATCCATGGGATTAAATAACATCCTAAATATATAGCTAATGTATTTGGTTTGATACCAATTTAAGTAGCATGCACATATACTTTTCCTGTATTCATCTGTCCCTCCACCATTTTTCATACTTGTTATCAGTTATATTTTTGTACATTGTATGAATTTATATATTGTGTGATGCATATATTTCAATCATAACATTTGCTGTCATTTAGTTAATTCACGTTGTTCTTTAAATTGGAGTTGTAAATTTAAAATTCTGCATGTCTTCATCTCTGACAATCTAAGTTTCTTGAGAGCAGAACTGGTGTCTGATTTGTCTTTGAGTGCCAAAGTGGGCAGTTTATGAAAACTTGCTGAATGGATGAAAACTGAATGGATGCATAAATATATCAGGTAAACTTTCTTCAAAGCTATACATATTCATAATATCAATAGGAAATGCTCACATGGCATTTATGATTCATCATTTTCCGAACTACTTATACAGGTGAATTAACTCATTTGATCTACAACAACTTTAGGAGGTGGGTATTACTATTATTTGCCATTTTACAGACAAAGAAATGGAGGCAGAAAGGTTAAAGAACTTGCTCAAGCTGATAAATAACAGAGCTAAGATTCAAACCAGGAAGTCTAGCTCCTGAGTCCATGAAGTCAACTGTGCACGGTCTCACTCAGAGCTATGAGTATGGTTATGGAGCTGTGGAGGTGCACGCTGAAGGACTTTTTCTGTTCTTAGTGCCTATATAGAAAAAATACTGGGCATAGACTACCTTTAGCTCTGTCAAACTCAGAGTGAATGTGCCTCTCCAGACTGAACTCATTGTACTTGCTCCCAAATCCCCAAATTTGCTTGTATTCTGTGCTCCTTGTCTCAGTGAGTTGTGACAGCAGTCTCTTCTCCTGGCTTTCCTTCTCCTTGGTTGCCTGTGTCGCATCTGTGCTCCACACAGAATCTCAGAGTGACATTTTAATAAACACAAGTTTGATTGTGATACCCCTGTTTAAAATCCTTTAATAGCTTCCCTTTGGGTAAAGTACAAACTCATTAGCAAGTGTGCCAAATTCTTCCCCCAAATGGCTTACATTCCATTCCAGTCTCATCTCCCCCCATGATACTCTGTTCTCCAGTCTTAAATGAATTTCTTCCTGTTCTTCAAAGTGGCACCGTGTCACTTACCCTCAGGGCCTTTGCACATGCCATTCCCCCTTGCCTCAAATCCTCCCCTTAGTTTCCACCCTTACTCCTTGTCCTCTTCTTCTCCTCTTTTGTCATTCCTCTGGGTGACTTCAGCATCCACGTAGATTATCCAGTTAAAATGGATAGGACTCTCAGTTCCTTGACCTCCTTAGCTCCAAGGACCTTTGCTTCTATTTGACTTGGTCACCCATTCACGAAGTCATCGATAGTAACTGCCCCACATATGAATTGATTTCACCCATTCTGTTTCCGGATTATTGGAGTCCTTAATTTGCAGAGTGAAAGTCAGATGGTGAGAGAAGCCCTGGAAAGCAGCCAGAAGTTGGAAGTCATTGGAACTCAGAAGAGAAAGGAGATTACATTGCCATATGCCTTGCCATGTGACTGAAAAGCCGAAGAAACCCAAAGATTGCTGGCCAGCCTGAAGATTCTGGCTCTAGGAGAAAGTAAGCCTTCTAACCTCTGAAACCATGAGTCAATAAATTCCTGTTGTTAAGCTACCCTGTTGCATGGTATTTGTTTTAGTAGCCAGGAAACTAAAACAAGATGTAATAGATATTTATGATGTGAAATTTGGGGAAAAAAAAAAGCTTAAAGAAGGAAACCTGTATGTCTCACAATCCTACCATTCAAAAGTAATGTTTATGAACATTTGAATATCTGTCTTGCCAAAATTTTATTCTATGCATTACAAACATACATATATATTACAAAAATGAAATTATATTCTCTATGTATACTATTCCATAGTCCTTATTTTTATCATTTAGAAATATTTTATGGAAATTTTCCCAAGTCATCTAATATTCTTTGGAAATGTAACTTTTATGGTTATATTTTAATATCCATAATATAAATGCGCTATACCCTATGTAACTAATAGTCAAATAGTCAGGCATAACAAATTCATTTCTTAGTCAGAAATGTGGACAAAAGTTAGTGGAATTATGTTGAAACAAAGTAGTTCAGAAAGAACATTTTTGTTAAGGGACATATTATATATTCAGTTTCCAAAAATTAAGCAGGGATCTTTATTTAGACAATTGCAATTGAAGTTGTTCTTTCTCAATAAGTGCATTTAATCGTAGATTAAATGTTAGTGTTTAGTGTTACTGAAAGAAATTTTATTAGAATGTGAAATTAAATAGGGTAAAATTTATTCTTAGGACTTTTTTATTTGACCTCCTTTTCATTCAATCAGTGGTTAATTTTATGTTTACTTTTAATAATGTATACTTGAAAAGTTGTCTTCTCCATGAATTCAATTTTCCCTCCTCCGTATATTTGCCTGCCTTTCTTCCTGAAATGACAGGGCATGGTTTATTTTTAAACATTTTCTGAAAATGTCCAGTCTATGAAGCAAGTTCAAAAGATCTGATCTTTGTCTTCCTTAAAGATTGGAGGAAATAGAAAACAGTATGTTTACTTAAAAATGGGTAAAATTCCAAGACAAAAATGTTTGCCAAATTTCAACTGTCTCCCAAATTACAGGAGGGGGTTGAGAATGGGGTTGGAACTAGCATTTGTTGAGGCGTTATGACATGCTAGGCACTTTCCCACAAACAATTTAATTATCATTCTAGTCCCACAATTTAGGTATTATTTCCTTTATTTTACGTGAGCAGAAACTGAGTCGGAAAGGTTGAATAACTTGTCCAGGGGTACATATATGATAAATGGTAGACTCCAAAGCATGTGTTTCATTCATTACATGACATACTGATTTTTGATGGCCAGGGCAGTTACTCAAATAGTTTCAGGATTCCTTTAATGGGCATTCAGTGACAAAGAGCATGCACACACAGGCAGATGTGATGATAAAATCATCAGTCCAATTTGTGGGTGGTTATGGGAATCATTCTCAGTGTTTTGTAGTCACATTCTTTGTGCTATATACAGTGCACATTTTTGTGGATACATAGGTGTATACATATACACATGTACAAAAGACTACCCTGAAAGGGAAACAATAATGCCATTATAACCCCCCAAAATACAGCCAAAGCCAACAGCCAAAACAAAAGTTATCAGCCAAATGCCTGATAACAATATATCAGGGCCAAAAACTTGAAAAATGCTCAGAAAATTACTATATGGAAACACATGGTTTTGCTCTTTATTATTCTATTTTCATCCTCACTCTTCTCACCTGACGCTTGTCACTGATTCTCTGGCTATGATCTTATTTTCGTTGACTATGATTTTGGTTATTTATTGCAGGCACATTGCCTCTGGCTGTCACAGACAAAAATGTTCTTCCTAGATGTTTTTAGTGTAGATTTTTACAGATGTGTAACATAAACAGAGGCAAATCATAAGGTACAGGTTGATGGATTCTCACAAAGTGAACACACTTGTCTCCAGAAGCCAGATTAAGAAATAGAATGTTACCAGCATCCCAGAAACCTTGCATCTAGTTTTAGCCAGTTTCACCCTCTCCCCAAAGGTTTCCACTCTAACTTTTATCACTGTAACTTGGTTTTTGAATTTTAGATAAATTGAATCATAGAGTATATACTCTTGCATCTGGCTTCTCTTTTCAACATTGTGTTTGTAAATTTCATCCAAGCTGTTACGTATAGTGTTTATTCACTTTTATTTGTATACAATATTCATATCTTTTGGATGAGCATGTCACAATTTATTTTATTCATTATCTAGTAGTTGGGCTTTTGGGTTGGTCCCAATATTTTACTATTACAAATAATGCCCTTAAGAACATTCTTGTATGTATCTTCTGGTACCAATATAGACATATTTCTTTTGGATAAATGCCTAGGAGTAAAATTTCTGGATATGTTTCATTTTAGTAGGTACTTCCAAATTTTTTTTTCAAAGTAGTTGTATCAATTTAAAGTTCCATCAATAATATCTTAAAGTTCTATTGTTCCACAACTTTTCCAATGCCTGGTATTGCTTTTTTTTTCATTTTGGTGTTGTAGTGGGTCTGTAGCTGTAGTTCATTATGGTTTTATTTTACATTTCTCTAATGACTAATGAAGTTGAGCATCTTTCTCTATGATTATTGGCAATTTTGAAATTCTCTTTTGGAAAGGTCCATTTGGGTCTTTTGACCATTTCTTTGAGTTGTCTATGTTCTCATATTGATTGTAGCTATTATACGTGTATATGTCCCAGATAGGATATGATTGGAGACAGTATGTGAGACCTGGAATCCTGAAACGTGTGTTAAAGAAGGGAGAGGAACCTAAGAACAGAAGGAGAGGTTGGGGAACCAAACGAAAACTTCACCTCCTTCCCCTTTCAGCCCTGCCATGGGAAAGATGTTTTAGGTGGCAATGTCTTTAGTGCCCCTGTGGCTTTGTGCCGTATGGGATAGAACTGGCTAGATCTTTTGGTTTGTTAATCTGGGGTTTCAGCCTCATAGTCTTGGAATTTACATAGTATTATACACTCAAAGTTTCAGATGATCTTTTCCGGTCTTAGACTTAGGATTTATCTTCAACTTCTCTCTTTTCCTCACCTCTCTAAGCCCCATCTGCTCAATTACCTGTCGAATCTATGTAAGAACATGCATCCAATTGGATCACGTTGCCCCACTTCCACTGTTACCAGGGGTACAAGTCATAACATCCTACCTGGCCCAGTTTCATCACTTGCCAGCCCTCCACCATATGGCAGTTACCGTAAATTGTTTTATATGATTAATTTGAACTCCTACTCAAAGATCTTCATTTTCCCTGTTTATATCTCTCATAACCCTTATTCTTTTCCTTCATAGCACTTAACACAATTGTAATTATATGTTTCTTTCTACATCTGTTTTAATGTCTGTCTTTCCCATTGACCTGTAAACTCCAAAGTCAGAGATCAAGCCTGTACTTCAGTGCAACTCAATAAATTGTTGTTGAATTTGAATGTGAGTGATTGAATTAATGCATCATGTCAAATCCAAGTCAGGTTCCTAATCCCTCCTTTAAGTTGTCATCCAGCCTCTTCTGGATACTTCCAGGGATGGAGATCTCACTATACCTGTGCCAGTTTGAAAAGATTATGTAGCCTGGAAAAGCCATGTTTTAATCCTGATCCATTTTATGGAGGCAGCCATTTCTTTTAATCTCTATTCAGCACTATAGGGAAACTTGATTAGATGATGTACCCACCTAATTGTGGGTATTAACCTTTGAATTTAGAGGGAGATATGACTCCACCCATTCTAGAGGAGTCTTGATTAGTTTACTGGAATCCTTTAAAGGATGAATCATTTTAGAAAAAGCTTCAGAGCCATAAATGCTACAGAGCCCACACTGCCAGAGACCTTTGGAGATGAAGAAGGAAAATGCTCCTGGAGGAGAGAAGCCTGAAGAGAAAGTTAGCAGATGCCATGTTTGCCATGTGCCTTTCCAGTTGAGAGAGAAACCCTGAATGTCATTGGCCTTCTTGAATCAAGGTATCTTTCCCTGGATGCCTTAGATGGGACATTTCTATAGACTTGCTTTAATTTGGACATTCTCAGAGCCTTAGGACTGTAACTTGCAAATTAGTAAATTCCCCTTTTTAGAAGCCATTCCATTTCCGGGATTTCGCAATCTGGCAGTTTGCAAAGTAGAATAACCCCTGAGGTCACCCATCATGTATTTGAAAAGAAAGCAACATACCAAACTTCAGGATTCAAAGAAGGGATTTTGAGGTCAGTTAAGTGAGTTCAGGATCTTCCTGGACTCTGTGGAGTAGCTGGCTCTGTGGTGATGGTAATGATCCTGGCTTTCCCCCAAGGCTTGGATGAAACTTGGTCAAGAGTGCCTTAGCTCCCAGGACAGCTCTAAGGGCAACTGGGTGGTAAGGAGTGGACGGAGGAGAAGCAAGCAGGGGATGAATGTGCATATGCTGAAGAAGTTCCCAGATCTTAGCCAGGCTGGGAACAGAGAAAAATCTCATGAAAAGCACCAATGTCCTGGCTTAATTGTTTCAACTTGGAAAACTCCTCTCATTTAGCAGGCATGATTCCTGGCTCTTTGGTTGTAACTTCTCTCCCACCCATAGTGTTTCCACAGTATCTGGTGCACTTCTGTACTGGGGACAAAACAAACTTGGGGTTGATCCTGTTCCCATCCATTCCCTACCTCTCACTCTCCTTCTGGACCTGAGTTCCAGCGTGGGACAAATCCTGGGCTAGGGCTTTGGTTGGGCACTGCCCATCACTCAATTCAGTCCCTTACCCAGATGTGTATTATTTAACTCAAACTCATCAAAGGTGGTGAGAGTTAGACATCAAAATGCATCCTGGGAGGGCAGTGCAAGGATAGTTCCATGGTAGAATTCTTGCCTGCCATGTGGGAGACCTGGGTTAGATTCCTAGAGAATGCACATGCCAAAAAAAAGCATCCTGGGAAAGAAACAAGACTGTAGTTTGAAATCTGGCTGTATTGAGGCCTTATCCCCAGTGTTCAGTTTTTCCATTAGACAGAAATCTAACCCTGTGATGATCTCAATTAATTTGATGTTTTCCCCTGTCTCCTTTAGATAATCTATACTCAGCATTGGGTTCATGAGTAATTCTAAATCCAGCACAGGAAAGCGTCCTCCTATAATATTCCTCCTTTCATTCTGGAAGTTTGCAGCCGAAGTAAAATCTATATAGCCGAACAAGGACTTGGGGTCTGAGAAACCTGGGTTCAAATGTGATTCAGCCACTTACAAGATGGGACTTTCAACATTTCACTTACCTCTCTGAGCCTCACTGTCCTCATCTGCAAAATGGAGATAATACCTGCCTCATAGGGTTGATATGACATTTAAATGAATTACATAAGGCATGCAGCATGATACCTGGCACAAAGTTGGGGTTCAGTATGTGATGGTTCTTTTCCAAAGACAATCCCCCATCTTCTGGGAAGGGTGGTCAAGTAGGGCTTCTGAGTCTATTTGGTTGTTCTGGCAGACACTGTGCTCACTCTTGATTTCAGGGCAGAATTTGCTGAACTGTGATATTGCTGCTGGGCTCCTTGGCATCCCTGATAGGGAGAGAAAGGCAAAATGTGGATGATGATTTGAACAAATGAGCTGGAAACAAGCCTAACCCTGAAGCTTTTAATAATCTACACCCAATTTATCCCCACCAGTATAGAGATCAACGCAGGCTTGAATAATCAGAGTCTTCCAAACACCCTACTTATTAAGTAGGTCTGGCCAAATCCTCTACTGTGTCTTTGATCAACACTAACAGTAAATGGAAAAAGAGGGAGCAAAGATTCAAACAAAATCCAAAATTTTTCCTGGGTAGTAGAAATATGAATGGCTATTCTTATTCTTTTATTGTCCCTAGAATTTTATAAAAGTGGAATCATACAGTATGGTGGTTTGGGCTGTATGCACTCCAGAAAAACATGTTCTTATACCTAATCCATTCCTGTTGAGTGTGGACCCATTGTAAGTGAGACTTTTTGATGGGGTTACTTTAGTTGAGGTGGCCAACCTCAGTCAAGATGGGTCTGAATCTTATTGATGGAATCCTTTATAAGTGGAATGAAACTCAGGCAGAAAGAGAGAGACAGCCAGAGGGAGAAGTTAGAAACTGAACATCAACGGCAGCCAGAAGAGAAAGGAGAGACCAGGATACAGACACTACCATGTAACAAACTAAGGACTGAGAATTGTCAGCAGCCAGTCCCAGAATGCCAGTCTTCAGAAAGAAAGCAGTGCCTTGATGACACCTTGCTTTGGACTTTTTCCCAGCCTCAAAACTGTAAGCTAATAAATTCCCATTGTTTAAGCTAGCCCATTGCATGGTATTTGCTTGAGCTGTCCAGGAAATTAAAACATATCATATATACTCTTTTTTTTTTGGTCTGGTTTCTTTCACTCAGCATAATTATTATGAGGTTCATCTGTGCTTTTGCACTCTGGGTTAACAGAAAAATCATGCAGAAAGTTCATAGTCCCCATGTATCCTCTCACAGTTTTCTCTATTATTAACACTTTGTGTTAGTGTGGTACCATTGTTACAATTGATGAAACAATTTTATTAACCGTAGTCCATAATTTACATTAGGGCTCACTCTTTGTGCTGTTTAGTTCTATGTTTTTTTAAAAATTTTATTCAGATGACACCTATTCAACCTAAATTTTCTCATTTTAACCACACTCAAATATATAATCTAGTGGTGTTGAATATGTTCACAATGTTGTGCTATCATCACCCACATTCATTATCAACTTGTCCATCACTCTCAAAACTCTATCATTTAAGCATTAACTCCTCAGCCCCACTCCCAATCCTGGTAAACAATATTCTAATTTTTTACTATGAATTTGCATATTCTAATTATTGCATATGAGTGAGATCATACAATATTTTTCCTTATGTGTCTGGCTTATTTCATCCAACATTTTAACTTCATGTTTCATCCAAGTTGTAGCATGTTTCAGAGCTTCATTTCTTTTTATGGTTGAATAATATTTCATTGTGGGTATATACTGCATTTTGTTTATCCATTTGATGGGTGGTGGACACTTGGGTTGCTTCTATCTTTTAATAATTGTGAATAATGCCTCCAGGAACATCAATCTGCAAATATCTAATCAAGTCCTTGTTTTCAATTCTTTTTGGTATATACCTAGAAATGGGGTTGTCAGTTTATATGGCAATTCTATACTTAGCTTTCTGAGGAACTACGGATGGTTATTATTCTTCTATCAGTATTCAAAATTTTACAAGTGATAATTTAATTAGTATTAATTAAAATTAATAATTAAAATTAATTTAAATACTGTTACATTATTGAAGTAACAGGGAACCTATGTAAAGTGATCAGAAGCATGGAGCAGGAGTCCCAAGACAGAGATAGAAGACACCTCAAAATCTTGGATTAAAAGCTAATAGGCAGAATGAAACTGAATGTGAAAAATGATGGAGGAGGGCTGGAGGCACAAATGAAATCAGAGAGAAGGACGATGAAGACTGAGATGGTATAATCTAGGAATGCCTAGAGTGTACAATGATAGTGACTGGATGTACAAATTAAAAAATATTTTTGCGTGAGGAAGAACAAAGGAATGTCATTACTGCAGGGTGTTGAAAATAGATGGTAATTAATATTTTAATTTTTTAACTTAATGTGTGAGACTAAAGCAAAAAATGTTTATTTGGTACAAAATTTATATTTTGACTAGTGCAGTTTCTAATATAACTTATGTGGACAGCTTAATTGAATACCATAAGTACATGGAAACTTGAGTAGGGCATAAGATTTTGTCGGTTTGTCTAGAGTGATGCCCCAATAAATCCCAGAGTGACAGAATGATTTGAACAGTGAGTAAAAAAAGTATTTCAAAGTCCCCTTGGGTAGGAGAAGTAGGGAGGTAGGAGAAGTTCAAAATCAAAGCATCAACAAGGCGGTGCTTTGTTCCCCAAAGTCTGCAACATTCTAGTGCAGGCTGCCAGAGATTCTTGAGGTTTCTTGGTTTGGTATTACCTGCTTTTTGTCACCTGGTGACTTCATCTCCTTCCTCTTCCACATTCTATTGACTCCCAGTTTTCAGCTCCTTCCTGTGGCTTTCAGTGACTATGTTTGAATTTCTTCTGTTATGGAGGACTCTAGAAATCCAGATTAAGACCCTAACTCACACAGATGGGCCATACCTTGACTAAAAATAGGATTTTCAAAAGACCTTATTTACAATGGGTTCACACCCACACGAGTGTGGTTAAGATTATGAACATGTCTAATAAATCCCAGGGTGATTTAAACAGTGAATTAAAAAGTATTTGCAAAGTCCCCTTGGGGGAATGGTGAGAAAGGGGAAAAATTCAACTTCCCCAAGTGGAGAGTTCTTGATGTTCTCACAAGCAGTGGGGATAACCAAAATAATATGCTGAGCCCCTAATCTTGGGGTGTGTTCATATGAAACTTAACCCTGCAAAGGATAGGCTAAGCCTACTTAAAATTAGGCCTAAGAGTCACCTCAAGACAACCTCTTTCATTGCTCAGATATGGCCTCACTCTCTCAGCCAACACAATAAGCAAACTCACTATCCTCTCCCTCTCTATGTGGGACATGACTCCCAGGTGTGTGGACCTTCCTGGCAATGTGGGACAGAAATCCTGGAATGAGCTGGGACTCAGCATCAAGGGATTGAGAAAACCTTCCTGACTGAAAGGGGGAAGAGAGAAATGAGACAAAATAAGGTGTCAATGACTGAGAGATTCCAAACAGAGTCAAGAGGTTATCCAGGAGGTTATTCTTACGCATTGAATAGATATCACCTTTTTAGTTAAGGTGTAATGGAGAGGCTGGAGGGAACTGCTTGAAAATGTAGTACTGTGTTCCAGTAGCCATGTTTCTTGAAGATGATTGTATAATGATATGGCTTTCACGATGTGACTGTGTAATTGTGAAAACCTTGTGTCTGATGCTTCTTTTATCTGCCTTATGGAAAGATGAGTAAAACATATGGATTAAAGATAAATAAATAATAGGGGGAACAAATCTTAAAATAAATTTAGTAGATTAAAAAAAGAGATTATGAACATGTCTAAATTGGGTTACATAATTCAATCTACCACACCCTTCTTAAAATATTGCAGTGTTCCCCAACTGCACTCAGCATAAATCCAAATTCTTACACACAGCCTCCAAGTCCCTGCATTATCTGGCTTCTACACATTGTGCAACTTCATCTTATACCACTCCACATTGTTCACTGTGCACCAGCCCCACCAACCTTTCTCTCCCTCGAATAAGCCAAGATCTTTCCCACTTCAGGGAAACATTCCCTCTACCTGAAACACCCTATTTCTTTTAAATGAAACTTCTGATTGAAGTATAACATGCACATATCCAAATAGTACCTTCCTAACTACTATTAATCCTTCATATATCAACTTATAAGTTACCTCCTCAGAGAAGTCTCACCTGACCTCCCTATGAACAGTTCATTTCCTCTGTAGCATAAACATAACCTGCACATCTCTTGTCTTTCTTTATTTACTTATTTATATCCTATCTTCTCCACTAGACTATGAGGTCCATTTGGGAAAGGACTTGGCTCTCTTATTCATTATTATATTCCCAGTACCCGACACATAATAGAAACTCAATACATTTTGTCAGATTGATTCAATGAATAATATCCCTGTCAGGAAAGATCTAAACTAAGCAGCCCTTTCACACTGAGAAAAGTAGATAAAGCAAATTGTCTGAGATGCTCAAAGGAGAAGCATCATTTATTCATCAGATTTGCCACTGTTTATTCGGCAAATCTGATAGGATGGGAAACGTCCTGGGTTCCCTGCCTCAGAAACCACATGCATGCTCCCTGTCAGTTGCCTGTGAGCTTTTTTTTTTTTTTTTAAAGAGTTCTCTCTTTTTTAAATTAATTTTTAAATTAAAAAAATATGACAACAAACAAACTCAAACTTTCTTAACATATGATCATTCCATTCTACATATATAGTCAGTAATTCACAATATTATCACATAGTTGCATATTCATCATCATGATCATTTCTTAGAACATTTGATCAATTCAGAAAAAGAAATAAAAAGACGAACAGAAAAAAATTAATACATACCATACCCCTTACCCCTCCCACTCATTGATCACTAGCATTTCAATCTACTAAATTTATTTTAACATTTGTTCCCCCTATTATTTATTTATCTTTAATCCATATGTTTTACTCATCTTTCCATTAGGCAGATAAAAGAAGCATCAGACATAAGGTTTTCACAATTACACAGTCACATCGTGAAAGCCATATCATTATACAATCATCTTCAAGAAACATGGCTACTGGAACACAGTACTACATTTTCAAGCAGTTCCCTCCAGCCTCTCCATTACACCTTAACTAAAAAGGTGATATCTATTCAATGAGTAAGTATAACCTCCTGGATAACCTCTTGACTGTTTGGAATCTCTCAGCCATTGACACTTTATTTTGTCTCATTTCTCTCTTCCCCCTTTCAGTTGGGAAGGTTTTCTCAATCCCTTGATGCTGAGTCCTAGCTCATTCTAGGATTTCTATCCCACGTTTCCAGGAAGGTCCACACCCCTGGGAGTCATGTCCCACATGGGGGTGGGGTGGGGCAGTGAGTTTGCTTATTGTGTTGGCTGGAGAAAGAGTCCACATCTGAGCAACAAAAGAGGTTCTCTTGGGGGTGACTGTTAGGCCTAATTTTAAGTGGATTTGACCTATCCTATGTGGGGTTAAGTTTCATATGAACAAACCCCAAGATTGGGGACTCAGCCTATTGCTTTGGTTGTCTGCACTGCTTGTGAGAATATCAAGAATTCAACTTGGGAAAGTTGAATTTCCCCCCTTTCTCATCATTCCCCAAAGGGGACTATGCAAATACTTTTTAATTCACTGTTCAAATCACTCTGGGATTTAGTGAGTAAGAGTTTTAGAGGGAAATTTTTTTTTTAAACAAAAAGGTTGATGGTTTAGAGGGACCTACTTTTATAAAGGACAAATCTAAAAATAGATAGCAACAGTATTTTTGATGGATTTGCTGGTGTCTATTGATAAGAACTCCATCACTGTATTGGGATCATATCAAGACAACATGTTCACTTTATAATGAAGCTGCATGTACTCTGAACTGCCATTCATCCTTATGAATTGGTCTACTCTGCTGGCCTGGAAGAATTCAGCATATTAGAAGATCTGGAAGAGACTCTTCACACTTAGGACTAAGTTCACAGGTTTTGTCAATTGTCACTGGAATAGTTTGGTTCCCTTTGTTTGTAATGTGCCATAGCAGCATTAGTTTTTGAAGTTGTTGTGTCTGTGTGTGGGACTCCTAGTGTTCTGTTGTCTCTTGTACTGTTGTTATTGAATATAGAAACAACGTCAGTCCTATGGTCAATGCAGATTGCTATGTAGGGATGGATTGTGGCACCCCAGGGGTCAGGACACCCCTCCCTTAGGAAAAAGGGTGGAGCCTTGAGCACACAGTGGCCTGCGTGACCCAAATGCAGACTTTGAAGGTCACTGAGCCTAATCACTGTTGGCAATCAACTTTCACAAGACACAGCTAAGACTTCTTTATGGCCAGGTCTCCTGATGCTCTGCTGTTTAAGACAACTCCCCTTCCTCTTGCTTTTTGTGGATCACTGATTTCCATTTCTCAACAAGCCAATGTCAGGAAACAGCCATCTCTTGTAAGCAAGTCTGTAACATAAGTCAACATGATAGCCTGTCCAAATTATTGCACATCCTTCCTAACTGGTCTATTCTCAACCCAGCAGCCTGTGTGATCTATTAAAAAGCTACGTCAGATGATCTCCCTCTTGTGCTCACAACTCTCCAGCATTTCCCCATCTCACTCAGAGTGAAGGGAGAAGTCCTTATAAATGCACAATCTGCTACCCTCTGTTGCTGCCTCTTAGACATTAGAAACAAAGCTAATGGGTAAAGCACTGGAAGGGGAATCACTGGTTACAGTTATTTTTTCATTCAGTCATTCTTTCAATAAATATTTACTGAGAGTGTATTATGTGCCAGGCACTTTTCTAGGTGTTTGGGATACATCAGTGCCATATTAGATGAAATGCCCCGGCCTTATGTAACTTACATAATAAATAATAAATTACATGTGTGGTTAGAAGGAATGGAATACTAGGTTAGAAAAGGTAGTAAGGGTAAGGGAAATCAAGGATGCTGGGGGAGGGGATTATTTTAAATAGGATGGTCTTGTTGAAAATGTGACATCTCAACAAAGACTTGAGAGAGAAGAAGGAGTCAGCACTAAAGATGGCCACAGTAGTGGGGACTTCAGGCAGTGGCCATGCTGGGTGTCCAGCAATGGCTGTCCTCCATAGGGCAATGCAGGCAGCTATAGAAGGAGGGCTCCCACCAGCCATGTAGTTTCTGCTACAGACAGCCAAGCAGTTAAGCCAAGTGACTTTAGTCAAAATGACAGACTGTCAGTTTAGCCTTGATAAAACAATACTTGTTACTGTTTTACTTCCTTTAGGGTTGGTATCCCAAAGTGGATTCAGAGGAACATTAGTCTGGCAAGATAGTTTTCCCCCCAAAGTTTCCGTGGTCAAATAAGTTTGAGGAATGCTTCTGTTTTAGTTTGCTAAAGCTGCCCTGTTACACTGCCGCAAATCTATGCTGTTAATCTTCCTCCAAGCCTTCCCCAAGGAGACCAACAGCCTTTTACCAGGGTAACTGTGCATTGGGGAACAGGAAATGATCAGATATTTCAGGTATTATTAGACACTGGTTCAGACGTGGCATGAATTCCAGGGGACCCAAAACGTCACTCTGGTCCACCAGTCAGAGTAGGGGCTTATGGAGGTCACGTGACCAATGGAGTTTTAGCTCAGGTCCATCTCATGGTAGGTCCAGTGGGACTCTGGACCTATTCTGAAGTTATTTCCCCAGTTCCAGAATGCATAATTGGAATAGACATACTGAGAAACTGGCAGAATCCCCACATTGGCTCTCTAACTCGTGCAGTGAAGGCTATTATGGTGGAAAAGCCAAGTGGAAGCCACTAGAACTGTCCCTACATAGCAAAATAGTAAATCAGAAGCAATACTGGATTCCTGGAAGGATTGCATTCCTTCAACTCTTAAGGACTTGAAGGATGCAGGGATGGTGATTCCCACCACATCCCCATTCAACTCTCCTATTTGGCCTGTGCAGAAAACAGATGGGTCTTGGAGGATGACAGTGGATTATTGTAAGGTCAACCAGGTGGTAACTCCAATTGCAGCTGCTGTTCCAGATGTGGTATCATTGCTTGAGCAAATCAATACATCCCCTGGTACCTGGTATGCAGCTATTGATCTGGCAAATGCTTTTATCTCAATAGCTGCTAGTAAGGACCACCAGAAACAGTTTGCTTTCAGCTGGCAAGGTCAGCAATATACTTTCACTGTCCTACCTCAGGGGTATAGCAACTCTTCAGCCCTAAGGCATAATCTTGTCCGTAGGGGACTTGATCATTTCTCCCTCCCACAAGACATCACACTGGTCCATTATATTGATGATATCATGTTGATTGGGGCCTAGTGAGCAAGAAGTAGCAACCAGTCTAGACTTACTGGTAAGGCATTGCGTGTCAGAGGGTGGGAGATAAATACAACAAAAATACAGGGGCCTTCCACCTCAGTAAAATTTCTAGGTGTCCAGTGGTGTGGGGAATGTCAAGATAGCCCTTCTAAGGTGAAGGATAAGTTGCTGCATCTGGCCCCTACTATGACCAAAAAAGAGGCACAACAGGTAGTTGGTCTCTTTGGATTTTGCCAATGACATATTCCTCATTTGGCTGTGCAACTCTGGCCTATTTATTGAGTGACCAGAAAAGCTGCTAATTTTGAGTAGGGACCTGAACAAGAAGAGGTTCTGCAACAGGTCCAGGCTGCTGTACAAGCTGCTCTGCCACTTGGGCCGTGTGATCCAGCAGATCGAATGGTGCTGGAAATGTCAGTGGTAAATAGAGATGCTGTCTGGAGCCTTTGGCAGGCCCCTATAGGAGAATCACAATGCAGACCCTTAGGATTTTGGAGCAAAGCCTTATCATCTGCTGCAGATAACTACTCTATTTTGAGAAACAGCTTTTGGCCTGCTTCTGTGCCTTAGTAGAGACTGAATGCTTAACCATGGGCCACCAAGTTACCATGAGACCTGAGTTGCCTATCATGAGCTGGGTGTTGTCTGACCTACCAAGCCACAAAGTTGGGCGTATGCAGCAGCACTCTATTGTAAAATAGAAATGGTGTATATGAGATAGGGCCAGAGCAGATCCTGAAGGCAGAAGTAAGTTACATGAAGAAGTGGCCCAAAAGC
>PVIY010004646.1:21081-101050 GCA_004026745.1 Myrmecophaga tridactyla | reverse complement strand
GAACTAAGAGGGGGAGGGGGACTGAGCGCGAGGAGGGGGTTCGGAGCGAGGGGAGGGGGCTGCCTGAGCTCGGGAGGCGGAGGGAGGACTGAATTCTGGAAGGCTGAGGCCTGGGCGACCGGGGACTCACGCGTCTGCGGCGGCCCGGCCCGTCCTCGGCGGCTGCCGCGGCGACTTGGGGTCGAAGCCGGGGAAGACATGGGTCCAGGAGCACCTGCGGGGCGCAGAGCAGATTCGCCGGCTCAGGTCAGCTGAGAGCAGAGCTCACAGACCGCGCTGGCCGCAAGCTCTTCTCCGCGCGCGGCGCGCTCCGCCAATCACCGCAGCGCGCCCACGCCGGCCCGCCCTCGGAAGGCACCACTGCGCCCCGGCAGGGGGCTCCCACCCCGCTTCCCGCCCTCGGATGGTCCGATCTCCGCTCGCAAACATCGCAGAGGGCAGACTCGGTCCCTCCCCGCCAGCTGCCCACCTATCCCCGCGGCATTCTCGAGTCGCCCCGCCCCCGGGAGGCACCACTGCACCCCCAGTGGGAGGGAGAAACTTGTCACCCGCCACTAGGATGGTCTGATCTCTAGTCGGCCGCTGTTTGGCGCGAAACCGGGGAATCCGCCCAGATGATGCTGGCCGAGTCCCGTTTTGTCAGTGTCCCGTTTGTTAGGGAGGATAAAGTTCACATCACTTGGGAGTCTTTTCTAAAGACTTTCCAGATATATTTCCCTTTCTTTAACTCAACCCAGGCCCCAACATGGTCTTACGCCTCCCTCCGGTATTTAGTCAGCTCCAATATACCACCATTCTCTGTGGGGCCCGAGACTGCTGGCCCCACCCCTCCCGGGGTGAGCCCCGCCCCCGACTCCGCCCCGCCCCTCCTGCCGCCCTCCTGTCTCTGCGCTCGGTGGCGTTTCCGGGTCCCAGGAGTGTGCGCCTGCGTTGGGGTCCCGGGAGCCCCAGGATGGCGCCTGCAGGTTTTGATGTGCAGGGATCCCTGATGCAGCTGCAGGAGTACTTGTCCGCCACTGACCGCTGCGGGGCCGCAATGGCCGGCTATCACCTGATCCGCGGGCTGGGCCAGGAGTGCGTGCTGAGCTCCAGCTCCGCGGTGCTGGGTGGGTATCTTTCTCAGGGCCAGCACGCACCGGGGGTAGAATGCGGGGTTCCCGGGGCACCCAGGCTGCTGAGGGAGGGTCTGGAGGCAGTACCTGCACCGAGGCCGCACGTGAGGGAGGGTCCCGAGGCCGCTGAGGAAGGGTCCATGTTTGGGGGTTTCTGGTTTGTGCAGGAACGTTACAGTAGAGCGTTTCTTCTGCCCTAGGTATATTTAAGAGTATTTTGAAGTCCTTCAATTTAATTTTTGGGAGGGGATCAAGAGAATTTCTGTGGTTGTGAATTAAAAGGGATTTGCCATTCGACTTAAAAAAAAAAAAGCGTTAAAGGAGAGTCGTTTTGAAAGTAAAGTTAATGAAAATGTCCCTGCTTTGACAATCACTACTATCCGCAGAGGGAGGAGAGAACAAAATGAAAATATTTTGTTTCCTCTTAATCTCACCTAAATACATGAAAACCTTTTCTAAACCCCTATAATTGCTGTTTCTACTTTTTAAAAACAACTGTGGCAATATGACTGAAAAGTCACACTTTTCTTTTAAATTTTAGCAATGCCTAGATGAGGTTTTTTTTTTCCTTTTTAGTAAAAGTGCCTCTTTGAAGCACTTTCTGATTTTAATGTATCATTATATTAAAATTTTTTCTCCTGTATTCCTTTCTTAAAACATAAGTATTGCAGGCGTTTTCTTGTCTATGGCAATGTCCTCTTAACTATGACCTGGATAAGATTTTCTTTCTAAGAGGTCAGTGTTGAATATGGTGGAGAAATAGTCTATGTACCCTAAACAAGATACTCTGCAGTGCTTATAATGAGAAGCATCAAATTAAAAAACTAACAACATAAATTGCTTTCTAGTCTCAGAATTACTAAGGTGGAATTCTTTTTTGTTTTTTTATTAACTTGTCTCTAACACGGTTTGATGTTTATTCTCAGTATGCATCAATGTCCTTTCACTTGACAAATTATAGGGGGTGTATTAGTTTCCTATTGTTGCTATAACAAAGTAGTACAAATGTAGTGGTTTGAAACAACACAGGCTATTATTTTACTGTTCTGTAGGTCAGGTGTCCTGTATGAGTCACATCAGGCTAAAATCAGGTGTTGGCAGGCTGCATTCATTTTTGGAATCTCTGGGAAAGAATCTCTTTCCTTGATCATTCAGGTTGTTGCCAGAATTCAGCTCCTTGTGGTTGGAAGACTGAGGTCCCAGGTTCCTTGCTGGCATTCCCAGTGTCTAGAGGCCACCAGCATTCCTTAGATAGTGGCCTCATTCTTCTATCTTTGCCTCTTACTTACCCACTCTTCTCCCTTCCTCACCCACTTTTTTTTTTTTTAACATGGGCAGGCACCAGGAATCGAACCCGGGTTCTCGGGCACAGCAGGCAAGCGTTCTTACCTGCTGAGCCACCATGGCCCCCTCACCCACTTTTAAGGGTCTATGTGATTACATTGGATCCACCTAAAAATCCAGGGTACTCTCCCTACTTTAGGATCAAGTGATTAGCCACCTTAATTCCCTTTTGCTCTATAATACCAATATATACACAGGCATCTAACATCAGGGGTTAGGATGTGGTCGTTTTTGGAGTGGCCATTCTGCTTACCACATCCGTGTGGACTATTATCTAGAATTTCCTGCTTTCCTTGTCTTAATACAGCAGCCTTAAGTTAGTGTCTTACTACTCATAAAGCTCAATTGAGAATTATGCAGCCCTTCTAGGGTGGGTTTATTGTTTATGGAATGATTCTTGGCCATTCTGATAACTTCTTACCTGTTTTTTTTTTTTGTCCAGCATTACAGACTTCTTTAGTTTTTTCCAAAGATTTTGGATTGCTTGTATTTGTTCGGAAATCACTTAGCATTGAAGAAGTAAGTTGAAAATTTACATTTTGCTTTACTTGTAGATGTTAGAGTGACTTTTATCCTTACCTGTATTTACTATAATCTGTGTTTTTCTTTCATTGTAGTTTCGTGATTGTAGAGAAGAAGTCCTAAAATTTTTATGTATTTTCTTAGAAAAACTTGGCCAAAAGATCACACCTTATTCTCTTGAAATTAAGGTAAGGAGGGAAAAAAACATATCTTATTATGTTTTTTATCTTACTATATGTTTTTTTAACTTGTGGTGTGAGAAACTTTAATTTTTTTTTTTTTTTTTTTTTTACATAGGTATGCACCGGGAAACGAACCCGGTTCCTCTGGCATGGCAGGCAAGCGTTCTTGCCTGCTGAGCCACGGTGGCCAGCCCGAAACTTTAATTTTTATTTTACTTATGCTTTTCTCTTTGGGAAGTTTGTTTAGTTTGGCTTTTGTTGCATTAGAAATGAAATGGGTTATTTTAAACAAATTTTTTTTAAAGAATTAACTGATGAAGGTTATATTTTGATAATTTTTCTATGTGGTAATGACAGTTTTAAAGAATCTCCCTGCTGAGAAAGATCCCTGTTTCCTATAGTCTGTGTTCTCTTTGACGACAGTCTTAAACTTGAGCTTGCTCATGCCTCCCATTTTCTCCATCCTGCTCTTCACCTGCGTTCCCCAGCAAACAAACCCAGCTTCCTTGTAATTTACTATGGAACCAGTACTTAAAAACCAAGTTGTTTCACTCAGATTTATTTAGCTTTCAGCAAGTGCCACATCTTAAAGTAGGTTACTTTTCTTGGCCCTAAATTCACGTCTAGTTCTTGAGTGTGTTAAAAGTTAACAAAGAAGTAAATATTCAATCTGAAGTGATTTACAAGAAAATGCTTTGTAGATTATAACTAGCTATAGTATATACAATATTATTTTTTAAGTTATCAGACTTTTAAAACAGGTTTTGATTTTATTCTTTTTTGACTTTTAGTCTTCTTAATTAGGATCTTAATATTTTAAAAAGTTGTCTTAATAGTTGCAATTACTACTATTTATAGAGTGCTTCACAGTTTTCAAAATTCTTTAATATACAGTTTGTCTTATTTAATCTTTACCCAAACTCTTTGGAGATAGGTATTATTAACCTCTCTGTTTTACAAAGGAGGCTTAGAAGTTAAGAAACTTTCCTGCAGCCTTGGAATCATGTCATGTCAGTCCAAGGAGCCTTCTTGTCTGTTTCCTTGGAGAGCCCCATCCAGTCTTCTCTATATTGTTTTAGTTGTCTTTTTTTTTTTTTTTTTCTTAAACAATGGGAGTTTATTGGCTCACAGTTTTGAGGATAGAAGAAGTTCAAAATCAAGGCATGGGCAAGGTAATGCTTTCTTCTCAAAGATTGTGCCATTCTAGGGCTGGCTGCTGGTGACCCTTGGTTCTTCGCTCTACCATCACAGGTGGCACCTTCTCCTTTCTCTTTTAGAGTCGTCTTTTTTATAGTTCACTTTCTTTTTTTGATATATGGCAACAAGTGCTATGGGAAGTATGTAAGGGAGAGTACTTATTTCTAAAAATCCTGATGATGTATACTTTGAGTTTGTGTTTTTTGTGGTTGTTGTTGATACTGTTACCACAGCATATTTTACTTCAGTGTTTTCAGTAGTTCTTAACCTATACATTTGTGTATTCAAATATTATACTTATAACAGCCAAAATGTTATATTTTATTATGTCATATGTTGGTACCACTATTCCCAGGGGTTTAATTTTAGCTTTTGTTAAGTCTTGGTTCTTATATCATATTGATTTTGGTATGCCTCTTTTTAAAACCTAGAATACTTGTACCTGTGTTTTTACAAAAGATAAAGCAGCCAAATGTAAAATTCCAGCTCTAGACCTTCTTATTAAGGTAATTTAAAATTTCTAAGTCCATGCATTTTATATTAAATTTATAACTTCAACAGGAAATCAGATTTTGGGGTTTTTTTTTTAGTTGAGCAATTAGAGGATAGAACTGATGTATGGATAAGATGTACATTTATTAATTACCACCCAATTGAGCTGTACCCCAGTATTTGGTTCTCAGATCCTTCTCGATGGCAAATGAAGAATTTGCGGTTGTAAGGGGAATAAAAGGAAAAAAAATAACTAAGGAATTTACTGCTCTTCCATTTATTATCCTTACTCCTTTTTGTGAAATCTAATGCTACAAGAATTGCCAAAAAAAAAAAACAGAACCCACATCATTGTATCTCTGAGGTTTTTCTTAAACCTGTAGCAATTGGGATGGGTCTCTTAGTAGTAATTAAAATAGTCCTTGGGGCTCACTCTTACCTGCATCTCTCGGATGTATCTCATCTTTTGCAACTCTCCATTTTTTAGAGTTTCTTTGGTATTGAATACCTCGCAGGGAATGGATTCTATTCATTTTTATAGTGTTTGGACACTAGACCTTTCTCCTTTGTAACCTCCACCAGCTACCTCAGCCCCTGCCTCCCAGTTATTCTGGTAGATAAGAGTCCTTAGGGAGAATTCCCAGGAGACATGTGAGCCACTGCTATGCACAGGTGTACCAAGAGAGGTAGAGGCCTTTATTTACACTTTAAAAACCACTAATTTGTATTCTTTTAGTTACTTCAGACTTTGAGAAATTCTAGACTTATGAATGAATTCAAAGTTGGAGACTTATTTAGCAAATTCTATGGAGAACTAGCTTTGAAAACAAAAATACCAGATACAGGTGAGATACATTTAAATATTATTCTAAAATATTTTAACAAATTAATGTAAAAATTATTACTGTAAAACTTAGTTTTCTTCCACCAAGGTATTTCTGTGTTTTACATATGAATTCTTTTTGCTGAAAACAAAGCAAAATGGAAACAAAAACAATGTGTGATGACTTCCATTTATAAAAATTTTACTCTTCACAAAATGATTCCTTTAAATAGAAAACTCACAATATATTTCAAGTATAATTTATAAATGATAGATTTGCATAAAACTCATCAAGAAAAATTCCAAATGAACAATTAGATATTTTGTGTTTTACTGTGAAGTTACTTTTGAATTAAATATCTTCTCATTTTCTCATTCATATGTTTTTATTGGTTTTAACTTATTTAAATGTAGCATGAGGCCTTCATTTGTCTAAAATTTATTTTGCAGTTTTAGAAAAAATATATGAGTTCCTAGGAGTACTAGGTGAAGTTCATCCTTTTGAGATGATAAATAATTCAGAAAAACTCTTCCGGGCTTTTTTGGGTGAACTTAAGATCCAGGTATGATATTGACAAACTATAAATTTTAGGATACTCTGCTTCTATAGACTTGGTTGTAATTTTCTCTTGTACTGTTTTCTTCTTAAAACTTTCCTTTAAGATGACATCAACAGTAAGAGAGCCCAAACTACCTGTTGTGGCAGGATGTTTGAAGGGATTGTCTTCGCTTATGTGTAACTTTACCAAATCTGTGGATGAAGGTATTGCTTTGTGTTGTTTGTTTTTGTCTGTTCAGAAAACATAAGTCTAAAAAAGATTGCTTATTTACTTATTTTAAACTTTTAAGCTAATTGTAGATTCACATGCAGAGAGATCCTGTATGCCCTTCACCTAGTTTCCCCGCAGTGATGACATCTTTCATAATTATAGTGCAGAGCACAGCCAGGATGTCGAACCAACATTGATCCAGTCCACCAGTGTTATTCAGGCTTCACCTGTTCATTTTATCAGTTTTTCCTTTAATGGATTCTGGTTTTTGTATCACGTCTACAAACTCTTCATCTGCCTTAGAGCCCAAAGATTTTCTCCTACATTTTTTCTAAATGTTTTGTAGTTTTAGGCATTACATGTAAGTCCATGATCCATTTTCAGTGAATTTTTATTTAAATTGTGTTTAAGTTGGGATTCATTTTTGTGCTTATGGACATCGAGTTGCTCCAACAGTATTTGTTAAAAAGGCTATCCTTCCATTGAATTGCTTTTGCATAAAAATTAGTTGGGTATATTTGTGTGTGTCTGTTCTGGGTCCTCAATTCTGTTCCATTGATGCATATGTCTGTCTCTTGGCCAACACTGCCCTGTCTTTATTCCTATAGCTATATAGTAAGTGTTAATGTTGGTTAGAATGGTTCTTCTCATTTTATTCTTTTTCAAAATTATTTTAGTATTACAGTCCTGTGCCTTTCTGTATAAATTTTAGAATGTTTGTCTATATCTACAGAAAAGCCTGCTGGAATTTTTTTTCTTTAACCTTTTTATTTTGAAGTAATTTCAAACTTGTAAGATAGTTGCAAAAGTAATACAAACTTCATACACAGAATTCCAGTATACCCCCATTCTCCAAATACCCAGATCCACAATTTCAACATTTTTCACATTAACCTTATTATTCTCTCCATCCATCTAACTATTAATCCATCATCCATTTGCCCCTCTATCTATTTTCTGGACATTTGAGACTAGGTTCCAACATCATACTCCTAGAACACCTAATACTTCCATGTATTTCCCAGGAACACAGATATTCACTTACCTAACTGTTCTGGTTTAATTGCCAGAATACAATATACCAGAAACAGAATGGCTTTTAAAAAAGGGGAATTTATTAAGTTGCATGTTCTAAGGCTGTAAAAATGACCGTATTAAAGCAAGTCTATAGAAATGTCTAATCTAAGGCATCCAGAAGGCTGATGGTGCTTAGGATTCTCTCTCAACTTGAAAGGCACATGGTGAACATGGCCGCATCTGCTAGCTTTCGCTCCTGGCTTCTCATTTCATGAAGCTCTCCCGGGGATGTTTTCCTTCTGCATCTCCAAAGGTCTCTGGCTGTGTGGTTTCTATGATTCATGTGGCTCTCTCATCAGTCTCAAGCTTTCTTCAAAATGCTTCCTCTTTTAAGGGATTCCAGTAAGCTAATCAAGATCCACCTGGAATGGGTAGAGTCATATCTCCCTCTATTCAGAAGTTCATACCCACAATTGGGTGAGTCACATCTCCTTGGAGATAACCTAATCAATCTCCAACCTATGTTATTGCATAGGGATTAAGAGAAATGATTGCTCCCACAAGATTGATTAGGATTAAAATATGGCTTTTCTAGGGTGCATAAATCCTTTCAAACCAGCACAGTAACCACCTTAAGTGCCGTTAAGTTCAAGAAATTTAACATTGATATAAAGCTTGCATTCTATAGTCCAATTTTTTCATGTGTTCTAATATTGTCCTTTTGAACCTTTCCTCTGCATTCTTAGGACCCATCCAGGACCACATATTATATTTAATTGTCATGGTCTCTTTAGTTGCTCTTTATTTTTTAAAAATATTGTTGAGATTGTGGAAACTCATACAGCATAAACCTTCCCATCCCAGTTCTTCCTATGCATACCATTCAGTTGGATAAATCACACAGTATTGTGGTACTCTTACCACCATCCATTACTAGAACTTTCTCTTTACCTCAAACAGAAAATCTACACCCATTATGCATTAACTCCCCATTCTCGGTAAACTGTCCTCTCTACTTTCTGTCTCTGAGTTTGCATATTCTCTGATACTGTCTTTGTGGTTATCATGGAGCTTAAATTTACCATCCTAAATCTATAGCAATCTTGTTTGCTTTGATACCAGTGTTACTTCAGTAACATACATAAACTATGTTCCTATACCCCTTTCTCACCCTACCTTTATGTAGTCCCTGTCTTGCATTACTTATTTATATGAGGCTCAAACCATTGATTTATCATTACATTTTATGCATTTGCCTTTAAGATCATGTAGAAAGAGAGAGTAGAGGTACAAACCAAAAATACAGTAGTACTGGTGTTTTTATTTACCTATGTCATTTTCTTTATCAGAGATCTTTTTTTCTTCATGTGACTTTGATTAATTTTCTAGTGTCCTGGTTGAAGCAGCAGAACTCCCTTTAACATTTCTAATAGGGCTGGTCTAGTGTTGATGGACTCCCTCAGTTTTTGTTTTTCTGAGAATGTCTTAATCTCTTCCTCATTTTTTTTCCCATCGTTTTTGAAAGACACATTTTTGAAAGTTTTGCCAGATACACAATTCTTGATTGGCAGTTTTTGGCTTTCAGCACTTTAATTATGTCATCCCATGGTTATCTTGCTTCCATGGTGTCTAGTTTGTAAGCTGTCAGAATGCGATATACCAGAAATGGAATGGCTTTTTAAAAGGGGAATTTATTAAGTTGCAAGTTTACAGTTTTAATTCTGTGAAAATGTCCAAATTATGGCAAGGCTATAAGACATGTCCAATCTGAGACATCTAGGGAAAGATACCTTGGTTCAAGAAGGCCGATGATGTTCGGGTTTTCTCTGTCAACTGGAAAGGCACATGGCAATGTCTAATAGCTTTCTCTCCAGTCCTTCAGTGGATTTCCCGGGGCTCTGTCCATTCTGTTGGCTCTGTCAGTTCTGGTGGCTCTGTTGGTTTTAAAGCTTTTTCCAAAATGGTTCCCTCTTAAAGGGCTCTAGTAAGCAACCCCATCTTGATTGAATGGAGATACAGCTCCATGGAAGCCATCTGTTGTAGTTTGCTAACTGCCAGAATACAGTATACCAGAAACAGAATGGCTTTTAAAATGGGGAATTTATTAAGTTGCAAGTTATAGTTCTAAGGCTGTGCAAGTCCATAAAAATGTCCAAATTAAGGGACCAACAAGAGGTTCACTCAAGAAAGGCCAGTGAAGTTCAGGCTTTCTCAATTTGAAAGGCACATGGTGAACATGATGACATCTGCTGGCTTTCTCTCCAGGCTTCTAGTTTCATGAAGCTCCAGCAGGGGTGTTTCTTCATTTCCAAAGGTCTCTGGCTGTGTTGCCTCTCATGGTCCCTTGTGTCTCTTTTGCCTCTCATGGTCCCTTCTAACTCTTTTGCCTCTCATGGTTCTCGTGGCTCTTTTGCTCTCCAAAACACTTCCTTTTAAAGGATTCCAGTAAAAAATCAAGACCCACCTAGAATGGGTGGAGTCACATCTCCATCTATTCAAAAAGTTAATACCCACAATTGGGTGTATCACACCTCTGTGGAGATGATCTTATCAAACATCCAAACTACAGTACTAAATAGGGATTAAAAGAAATGGCTGCCTCCAGGAAATGGATCAGGATTAAAACATGGCTTTTCTAGGGCACATAATTCTTTCAAACAGGCACACCATCTCATCAAAAGTTACTACCTGCAATTGGGTGGGTCATATCTCCATGGAAACAATAAGATTCTACCCAGCAACAATGAATGAGGATTAAAGGACATGGCTTTTCTGGGGTACGTAATAGTTTCAAGCTGGCACACATGGTTTCTAATGAGAAATTGACATTTACTCTTGCTTATGCTCCCTTATATATGACTTGTTGATTCCCTTTTATGGCTTTCAGAACTCTCTTTAGCAATAGCATTAAACAGTTTGATTATACTGTGTCGTGTTCTAGGCCTATTTGAGAGTACCCTGTTTGGGGTTTGTTGAGCATCTTGGATGTGCATATCCATGTCTTTCATTAACTTTAGGAAGTTATCAGCCATTATTTCTTCAAAAATTCTTTCTGCCCCTTCCTCTCTTTCTTCTTCTGGAACTCCCACAATGCATATGTTAGTATGCTGCATTGTGTCCCACAGTTTCCTCAGGCTCTGTGCACCTTTCTTTATTCTTGTTTCTGCTCCTCGACTGGATGATTCCAATTCTCTTATCTTCAAGTTATGATTCTTTCTTCTGCCAGCTCCAATCAGCTCTTGAACTCCCCTGGGGAGTTTTTAATTTGTGTTACTGTGGTCTTCAACTCTGTTTGGTTCCTTTTCCTTTTCATAATTTCTGTCTCCTTATTGATGCCCTCTTTGTATTCATTTGTTGTTTTCCTAATGTCCTTTAGTTCTTTATCTCTGTTTTCCTTTAGCTCTTTGGGCATATTTAGGACCATTTTAAGAAAGTCTCTTGCATATGCCAAATCTGGTCTTTCTTAGTGACTGTTTCTAATGCTTTGGTTTTCTCTTTTGCCTGGGCTGTTGTTTTCTGTTTCTTTGTATGGTTTGTAATCTTTTGTTGAAACCTCAACATTTTGGTATTTTAATATGTTATCTCTGGAATTTAGACTAAGTCATTTGTTTCTTAACTTTGTATCCAGCTAGTGTTAGGACAGAGATTTCCTTGACTGTAAGGAACTAATGAAAAAAAAGATGGGGGAATACAAAATATAATAAAGTGGTTTTCCCAGTCTTTATGGATTGGCCTATGCAAGACCTGTCCTTTGGGGCCCTACAATGAGTTTGGATATGAGATGTAGGCTATAGCTTTAGGCAAAAGCACAGGATCGTTCCCAGTCCTTTCTGCACATATACCTTATGGTATTTTCTTGGAACTGTTATGTTTTCTTATGGAAAATGGTCTGGACTCTGCACTGTGTGTACCAAAACCACTATAGTCTGCCCACTGAACCCCCAAATGGTTTATTTTTCTCATTTGCAAAATATATTCATTCTGTCACCATATCTCAAAAGTTTTGAGACATTTTAGAACACTGTTAAAGACAAAGCCTTATCAAAATCAGTTTTGGCCATGATTCATTCTGGGGTAAAATTACTCTGACTGATGGATGTGTGGGACCTAAAAAACAAATTGTCTACTTCCAGTATACAGTGGTGGGAGAAGCACAGGCTAAATATCCCCATTCCAAAACAGAGAAATTGGAAAGAGAACAGGGGTCATTGTTCCCAAAGAAACCCAACAGGGCAAACTCCATTGATCTCAATGTTTGAGAGCCATCTGTGTCTTCATGCTTTGTTCTCTGGGCCTGCTGGAGCAGCAGCCCTACCTGTTCTAAGCACTTTTGTGTAGGGGCCATACTCTGAACAAGCCCCTCCCTTTCCAAGCATCAGGATGGCTTCTAGACTCTCCATGAATACCAGGGCATTGAGATGGCATCAGAATCTCTGCAAATGTTAGGGCACAGGTCCCACCACTTTTGAGCATTAGGGTGGCAGCACTCTTCCTGAACTATAGAAGCATAGAACCCTTCCATGCACAGGAGCATATGGCCTGTCCCTTCCATATTCAGGGGTGGCTTCCGCTTTACACACACATTGGTGGGCCAACTTTCTTGGCCTAAATAGATCTCTTTGGTCCACACCTCAGCTTTCATTGTTCTGCCCTTGAAGTAATTTTCCTTCAGTTTGTCCCTTTTCTGGCCTTGCTCTGTTTATCCAAATTTTGTGAAAAAATTTGCATGCAGTTCCAGGGGGTAAACATCAGAAAACAGAAATGTCCCTAGATCCTTCCTGGATAATTGTATTTTTGGCCTTTTTCCCTGTGGCTTTCTCCATAAGGTTCCAGCAATAGGATTCATACCCCTCTTGATTCTGTCATAATGCCTTAACTAAAATAATCTCATCAAAAGGTTTTCTTACAATGGGGTCTGTGCTGGTTTGAAAGGATGTATGTCCCCTAGAAAAGCCATATTTTAGTCTAAATCCCATTTCATAAAGGCAGAATAATCCCTATTCAGTACTGTATGTTTGAAATTGTAATCAGATCATCTCCCTGGAGATGTGATTTAATCAAGAGTGGTTGTTAAGCTGGATTGGGTGACGACATGTCTCTACCCATTTGGGTGGATCTTGATAAGTTTCTGGAGTCCTATAAAACAGGAAACATTTTGGAGAATGAAAGAGATTCAGAGACAGCAGAGAATGCTTTAGCACCATGAGGCAGAGTCCATGAGCCAGTGACCTTTGGAGATGAAGAAGGAAAATGCCTCCCAGGGAGCTTCATGAAACCAGAAGCCAAGAGAGAAGAAGCTAGCAGATGACACTGTGCTCATCATGTGCCCTTCTAGATGAGGGAGGAACCCTGACTGTGTTCACCATGTGCCTTCTCACTTGAGAGAGAAACCCTGAACTTCATCGACCTTCTTGAACCAAGGTGTCTTTCCCTGGATGCCTTAGATTGGATATTTCTATAGACTTGTTTTAATTGGGACATTTTCTCAGCCTTGGAACTGTAAACTAGCAAGTGATTAAATTCCCCTTTTTAAAAGCCATTCTGTTTCTGATATATTGCATTCCAGCAGCTAGCAAACTAGAACAGGTCAAATCCACAGGAATGGATTAAGATTAAGAACGTATTTTTCCAGGGTATGTAACTAAGCCACCATAGGAGTAATCCTGGATTATCTGAATGGGCCCATTGTAATCAAAGGGAATCTTTATAAGTGGCAAAGGGAGGTTGAAGAATCAGCCTCAGAGTAATGCAATGTTTCAAAGCCAGCTATGGCTGGCTTTCTAGACAGACAAAGGGTCCATAAAACAAGGAGTGTAGGTGACAGCTAGAAACTAGAATGGTCCCTTAGAACCTCCAGAAAGCAGTGCAGCCCTGCTGACACCTTGATTTTAGTTTAGTAAGACCATTTCAGACTTCTGACCTCTAGAACTATAAAATAATAAATGTTTTTTTAAGCTACTAATTTTGTGATAATTTCTTACAGCAGCACTAGGCAATTTATACAGCTAGTAAGTGGTACATCTGAGATTTAAGCCTTGGTCTGACTCTAAAATTTATGTCTTTTCTGTCAAGCCATGATTTTGTGACTTCAAGCACTAAAAATTAATTAATACCTTCATTCACGCAGTAAATATTTCCTGGGTGCCTGTTATCTAAAAAGTGATGAATTAGGTATTAAATTCAATGACCAGAACAACCACATTCCTACCATCATGAGTTTATAATCTAGAGGAGGAGACAGCCAACAGATAAACAAGCAGGTGCAGCAAGGTTGTACATTGATGGGAACAGGTTGGGCACAGTGATCAGGACTGAGTATGGAGAGATGGATGACTCACAGTCAGTTGGCTCTTTCAGAAGAGGTAACCTAGAAGCTAAGGCTTGAAGGATTGGAAGGGGCTGGCTGGAGAGCATTCCAGGTAGAGGGACCAGCAGATGCCCAGGCCTAGCCTGGAAAGCACAAATCGGTCAGAGATGTTCAGGGAAAGCATTGTGTCTGGAGCTTGACGAGCATAAAGAGAGGACAGTGAGATGAGGTTGGGAAGGAAGTTAGGGTCAGTTTAGGCCTTATAAATTGGGATCTCATTTCTACTAGAATGGGAAGGCATGGATTTTAAAGAAGGGTTTAACCTGGACCAGTTGATATTTTAAAAAGGTCATCTGATTACTTTGAATTTGAGATAGATTTGAGTGGTAAGATGTGGGGAGTGAGTTAGTCAAGTCTGTGTGGTCAGTTATTGTGCCTGACGAGGCAGAAAATCAAGCCTTTTGGACATGTTTAATTTGAGATGCAGAGAAGCATTCAAAGTTATACGTCCAGTTTGTAGTTGTCTATGTAAAACTGGACCTTGCAGGACAAATTAGGACTTAACACATAAATTTGGAAATCTTCAACAAAGAGATAGAATTTAAAGCTATGCATGTAAACAAAGGAGTGAGTCTAGGAAAAGAGTTTAAGAAGAGACAGGCTTGAGGGGGGCTTGAGGTGCCGCTTGCTTTTAAGAGGAGTCTGAGTGAGGAATACCAGAGGCGGGGTGGGGAGGGTCCGACAGGGTAGTTAGAACAGAAGGAAAGTGCAGGCTATCTGCAGAATATCATTTTAGAGGAATCTTACAACAGAGGAGAGCAAAGAAATAGAGTGTAGCTAATTGTAGATGTGGAGAAAAGGAGAATTTAAAAATCTAGATAAAAGAGTGATTGAACAAGGAGTGATATACTGGAGAGAGAGAAATTGTGAGAGAAAGGACAGTGGAAAGGTAAGGCCTTTCAGAAGGCTGAGATTAGTACCCTTTCCCACGAGAGAAAATTCAAGCCCTAGTTCATGGGCTGAACCTCCTAGTTCTATGCTCGCCTAGTCCATTCATTCTAGACCGACTGAGGACTGAAAGTTACCGGTCCCTTTGTATCTGCATATTTGTGTGACACAGTTACTTTCCATTCAAATGAACTTTCCCCACTAATCCTGTTTCCTGTTGGCCCAGCTCAAATGCTACCGTTTCTGTAAAGTGTTTCTTAAATATTCAGTCAGAAGAAAATCTCATGTTGAATTCTAGCTTTTTTTTTTGTATCTATTTTATGGCATCATCCTACAAACATGCTGATGTTTCTCTCTTCTTAAACCCTTTCTTGACCCCATTCCCCTTCCAGCTACTATCAAATAATCATCTGGGCTCTGTATTCTAAATACCTCAGACCTTGTTGTCAAAGCAAACAGTTCTTGAATCTCTGCTATTTGCAGTTCACTATTATGAGGGCGGAGAAGTCAATGATGAATAAAACATGATTTCTGTATAGTTGCAATAAATAAACAATTTGGCAGAGACAGTTATACAATAAGTGTATGTAAATTAATGTAAATTATAAATATAGTTGTGTGCTTGTTTTGTCTTCCATCTTAGAAAAGTTTACTAAAGTCAAAGATCATATTTTATTCATATATGTAATGTCTATAATAATGTGGACACTTATGTTTGAGTACAAACCTGGGAGTGTTGGGGGGAAAAGTAATGTGTTTAACCTTGTGTGAGTCCTTTCATTTAATCCTCAAACAACCCTAAAAGAAGGTATATGCTGCCCCTTTTTACAGATAAGAAAACTGAGGCTCTGAATGATAATTTAACAGAACTTATAAATGATGAGTTGTAATTTAGGCCCATGTCTTTTTTGTCCCAAATTACTCTTCCTACTTTCCCACAGTAATAACTTGCAACTCTCAGAGCTGATGAGAATGTTAAGTGTTATTCCTGAATTCACAGGAGACTGCTGGAGTTATTCTAGATGAAAAAGTGGTCTTTTAAATAAAGCTGTTAGTTGAAAAGTTGTTAGTAAAGTATTTCAAATGATACTGTTATTTGTAACCGAGGCTTCTTTTTATTACTTCTCCAGATCCTGAGGCTTCAAAGGAGATTTTTGATTTTACATTAAAGGCAATTCGTCCTCAGGTAGGATTAATGTTACTCTAATTCTTTTATAGACAAAACTTGTGGTTGTCAAACACTGATGGTGAATTTTTTTCTAAAATAGATTGATCTGAAGAGATATGCTGTGCCCGCAGGTAAGACTCTGTATTTAATGAGTTATAATTTTTAGATTATAACTTAACGTCTTTAGTAAACTCTCACTTAAACTATGAGGGGAAATGATATGGTCGCATCTATGATGTTTTACATCTAAATATTTACAAGTGAGGGTTGGTGGTACCAGAACTCTGATCAGAATCCCTATGTTATTATTAAATTGTAATCTCATCAGATCTTCACAGTTTTAACATTGACCTAATTTCTTAGTTCTTTGTTTTAGCTTATGTTGTCCTATTATAAATATGATATATATATATTTTTGCAATTGCAGCTGGTTTACATTTATTTGCCCTGCATGCATCTCAATTTAGCACCTATCTTCTGGACAACTACATTTCTTTATTTGAAGTACTTTCAAAGTGGTGTAACCATACAAATGCAGAACTGAAAAAAGCTGCAAATTCAGCCCTGGACTCCTTTCTGAAACAGGTATTACCAATTCAGCTTCCATTAAAAGTGCTCTTTCTGTAACAAATCTGAATTTCAAAAAATCTTGTGCATATACATTCATATAATGTATTTGTTATTTGTCGGCTGTATTGGCAGCCCCAGGATGGAAAGAAAGCTAAAATGATACAGCTCTGATAGAGACTCTCAGAACTGAGATTGAGGTGGAAGGAACTGCGGGGAGTCAGCAGCCCCTGAGAGCCAGATGACTGAGGTCCAAGAATTAGAGAGGCAGCGGGTGGGGGCAGAAAACCATATCTCACCGTTGGTGAGGGCTGGCTGTCATATTAAAGGTACTTGTTTCTCAAAATGCTTTCAGAATAGGGAGAGCCCATTTACTCCTGTGTATTTTCCATTTACACAAGATGGCCTGCAGGTATGGAAACATGTCTCATTTGGCTAAGAAGTACTGTGCTTGTGAGCACTGTTCTGAACATCCAAAGGTATCTGAAAATATTTGCCTCAGGCTGACTAGCACGGGTGTTAGGCTACCCAGGTTGGCTACCCTGATGATAAATACCAAAGGTTCACAATAAAAATAAATTGTGTTTGAAGCAGTGTTACAGATGGATCCCTAGAAACCTACCTGAACCAAAGTGCACACAGCACTGGCCTGAGAGTAAGGCCATGGTGTGCAAGAGGAAGGATGGAGAGAAAACACATTTTTCTGAATATGGCCCAACTCCACATCCAGACAGAAGTGTGAAATAGGTGCACTTTGTTTTGGTACCTTCCCTTTCCCATTATGTCCCTTTCAACTTCTTGGTATACCCTGCTTTTTAAAACCTTCCCATCAAGGTTTGGGCAATTTGTTCTTGGCCCTCCTATTAAAAAACTCCTTTTCAGCTTAATTTGGTTGATCTTAGCAGCTAAGGAAGATAAAGGTCTGAGGAATATTGTTTTATTTTTTTGCTAATTGGCACAAATATGTTTGGATATTAATAAACATTTGCTCAAATATGTCTTTTAACAGGTAGAATTTCAGGCTTTGTTACTGAGGTGAATAAAAATGTCCAGGACTTGTATAAGGAAATGAGGATTTGTGCTGAGGGGTCACTCCTGGTAGCCAGACCTTGTCCTTGCTCCCTAAGTATGCCTGTCTCTCTTAGCTTCTTTTGTCTTATCCTCTGAAAATCACAGTTTTCAAATTTACTTCTCCATGATAAAGTAGCAGTGGCAGTTGGGGGCAGTGTGGGGGTGGGGGATGGGGGTGGGCTGTGGGGAGGGACTGTGCTGTGGAATGTGTAGCTGTGACCTCTATTTTGTGTTGACGTAACAGAATGCACTGGTGCACTGCTGAGCTCACTGAACTCTGTGTCTGCACAGCTTTGTGTTACCCCCCACTTGAGGTGATCGATAAAGACTGCTCCCTGCATTATCAAGAGAGCCTTCATTTAAAACTTGTTTTTCTTTGCAGACTTCTTCCCACATTCTCCTGGACTTTTCAGCCCCCTTTCCTAAGAAACATGCATCAACTTTTTGTTTTTATTGTGTAACATATATAAAAAGCAAAGAAAGAAAAAAGCAACGATTTTCAAAGCACCCTTCAAGAAGTAGTTACAGAACAGGTCCCAGAGTGTGTCATGGGCTACCATTCTAACATCACAGATTTTTCCTTCTAGCTGCTCCAGAATACTGGAGGCTAGGAGGAATATATATGTATATATCATCACAATAGACTTTTTTTTTTTTTATGAAAAATAACATACACAACAAAGCAATAAATTTCGAAGCACACTGCAAAGATTAGTTGCAGAAAAGATTTTGGAGTTTGGTATTGGTTACAATTCCAGAATTTTAGGTTTTTACATCTAGCTGCTTTAAGATACTGGAGACTAAAATAAATATGTATATAATGATTCAGCAGTCATACTCATTGTTAAACCCTACCTTCTTTGTATAACTCCACCATCACCTTTGCTCTTTCTTCCACTCTTTAGGGGTATTTGGACTATGCCCATTCTAATGCTTTCATGTTGGAAGGGGCTGTCGATAATATGGGATAGGGGGATGGCTGGGCCCTCTGCATTTCAGGACTTACCTGGTCCAGGGACCCATCTGAAGGTTATAGGTTTCTGGAAAGTTACCTTAGTGCGTGAACCTTTGTAGAATCTTATATGACACCCGAGAAGTTTTTTAGGATTGGCTGGAATGGTTTTGGTTGGGGTTATCTACTCTTAATACAGCTCTGTTTAATTCAGCTCTGTTTTTCTTTCTGAAACTGGTGAGAACTGAGCAGATTGAAACAGTGATTCTCTGTGTGTAAAAGCAATTGTATGTAACTATAGCAACTCAGAAACAATTTTACTTAAACAATTTTAGTCTTTTCACATTTTGTATAGATCCTTTTATTTTGCTATTATTTCTAAAATGTAAATATTATGCACTTGCAGGTTTCTTTGATGGTGGCAAAAGATGCAGAAATGCATAAGAGTAAGCTGCAATACTTCATGGAACAATTTTATGAAATCATTAGAAACATGGATTCAAACAACAAGGAGTTAGCCATTGCTATTCGTGGATATGGACTTTTTGCAGGAGTATGTTTCATTAATTTATTCTGTTTTACCTTTTTGTTTTCACTTCACTGTTTAAAGGAATATACTTTTTACATTTTTGAATGGCACCTCACACTTGCAACAATGTTATTATTGTTTATTTAACAATTAAGGGTTTTTTGAGTACATACTGTGAGTTAGGATTCTTTATATATATCATTATAAGTCCTCATAACTCTTCTTTAAGCTAAATATTATTCCATTGTACAGATGAGGAAAGTGAGACTCAGTAGGTAACTTGTCCTGGATGCATAGTAATTGGCGCAACCAAACATAAATCCAAGTCTAAGAGTAGAAACACCATGTTTTTTTTCACTATGTTATGAAATAAAATTGTAGTGGACCTCCCTCAGGGTTTTAGAAAGAAATTCACATTACAGAAAGATATATATTTAAGGATCTTGAGAGCAACCTTATTATTTCCCTCCCAGTGGGTGGTTATGACTTTTGCTTTATATAATAACTTCTTGCCTTTCTTTCTACAAATTTATTCATCGGTGTCTACTGTCATGTTTCAGAGATTGAGGGTCCCTTCAGCTGTTTACTCTGGATTCCATCTACTTATGTTTCCTCGAGGTCTTTGCTTCTAAACAATCCCTTTTCCTTTTTTATCTTCATCTCCATTTGTCTCTGTTGGCTCCTTAAATACACAGAGAGCGCATGGACTTTTCAGCTTATAGACTATAGTCTAACCAACTTCAACTGATAGGTGAGCAAAAGTGAGAGAACCACTCAGATCTTGAAGGAGGCTCACTAAATTCTGAAGCCTTTGAAAAATCTGAAATTGGATAATAGCCTGATCAGATATGTGATTTTAAAAGATTGCTCTGGGTGGAAGGTGAGACATGATATAGTAGTAGATTCCATGTCTATGTTCAGTTGTCATTCTCTTCCTCTGGTAGGCTAGCTTCATAGGACAGGGCCTGCATTGCATTTGTCTTTGAGACCTTCCATCTAAGCAATGCCTAGAATAGAGTTGGCAATCAGTAAGTGTTTTGCATATGAATAGGTTTGGGGAGTGTGATTACAGATTATTAAGAAGACATCTTTATAAGATATACTGTATTTAAAATCTGTATTTCTAATCAAAAAACTTGTTAAGGGTGGTGAGAGTAGGTAGTGCTGCTGGTCAGTGGTTGCAGGGCACCCGGCAGGCTTGGCAGCCTGGGGTGCCCAGCAGAATTAAGCTGTAGCCCCCAGTGCACGCAGCTGGCCCAGATGCTCTAAAGGCAAATGAAGATAAGACAATGTCCACCAACCTAAAATATCTTTCCTTGGAAATTTTGTTCTTTCAGACTATCAGTTTGGTTCTAACAATGCATTATTCTAGGACTTTAAAAGAGTAGGCATCTTGGGCTGTGCAGCAGTGGCTCAGTGGCAGAATTCTTACCTGCCATGCTGTAGACCCAGGTTTTATTCTCAGAGCCTGCCTACTGCAGTGGTTATTGCTGAAACTTTTGAAGATAATGGTCTGCATTTTACTAGTCTACAAAGACAGTAGTAGAATGTAGTCTAAAAGCACTAAATCGAATACTACATGATGAAATTCTTAATAAACCTATGGAGACAAACTTGCTATTCCATCAGAGAAAAAAAGCTTGTTAATATTCTGTTTATAATAACATATATCACACATTAAATCATACTCTTTAGAATAATTTATTTGGCACTGTCAGATCTAGATGCAGCTGCTAATCAGGCCACGTATCAGTTGAAAATTCTTACAAAGGCATTATCTTCTGTGTCTATGTTTAGTAAAAAATTAGGTGTGTACCGGTGGCTCTCCCTAGTAATTTTGATGACAGTAGTTACTTTTGTTCAGTGGCCCTCAGATTCTTAAGAGCTTGATTCTAAGGAACTTTCAGCTGGTTCTCAATTTGTAGAATTCGTGGCATTTCTTACAGCATGTTTTTTTTCAAGTGGCTTTGTTGGGTTTACTTTGAGAAAATTTTAAAAGAAACCAAGCAATCCATGTGTATAAGAAACATTCAGCTTGGTTCCTTTGGGAGTATATGTGGATTAATGGGTGTATACATTTATGATGGAGAATTGCTATCAAAGAATGGATTTTTTCAGAGATAGAATCACCTGACCTGAATAGTAGTTGTTCTTTGGAAACTTGGAGGGCTTGTAACAGCTGCTGTTATTAAGTATGCAGATAATATTTTTAAAGGATTTACAGCTTCTTTATCTATAATATTATCAACACTTGTATCCTATTTTTGGCTACATGATTTTGTGCCAATTAGTTTCTTTTTCCTTGGAGCAATTCTTGTAATAACAGCTGCTTTCCTATATGATTATGATCCCAAACCTACAAGAAAATCCCATGAAGCATAGCAATACACTATCTTAAACTGATTTTTCAAGAAGATGTGCTAGAAATCTTCACATTAATCCTGCACAGAGGACTTCAAATAGATTATGTGAAGACATTATGCTGAATCTGATTAAATATTAATGCAGAGAGATACATACATCTATTTCTCTTATTAAGACCTAGTGCTTCAAACCGCTGAAAGCAATCCTATTGCTCCTGTGCTAGGTAGGAGTCAGTGAATTTTACAGTAGTGGAATTTCGCCCTTAATCTCTTAATTATTTTTTTCTGTAAATCAGATAAATATTACTTTAAATAGAATTTGTATATGTGTTAATTTCCATTAAAGTTTTAAAATGTAATTTAAAGTATTTTATTTTATTATTATTATTATTTTTTGTGCAGGCAGACACTGAGAATCGAACCCAGGTCTCTGGCATGGCAGACGAGAACTCTGCCTGCTGAGCCACTGCGGTCCACCCTAAAATGTAATTTAAAGGCCTAAAGGCTCACTTAATGATTTAGAATAAACTTATTGTTGTCTATGATAACTCCATTTGAAGAATTTTGGAGTACTAAGCATATTCTGTACACAAGTAGGACATTTTTAAGGGAAAATTTGTCTCACTGATCTCAAAACTTCCTTTAATCTACAACTATTAACAGCAGCAACAACAAAAATAGTATAGATTCTTAAGAATTGATGCACTTTTCCTATGTATCAAATTATTGGACTTTTAAAATGTCATTGTATAGTCATTTAACTGAGTTTTTCTTTTTTTAATGGGGTTTGTTATCACTCATTTTATTTACACTTTCAATATTGTGATACTGTTTAATTACATATAGATGTATGCTTTATATCAAAAAAGATATACAGAAGTTATTTATTTTGTATTGAAAGTCATCTTAAGAATCTCCAGGATATGTAGCATATTTAAAGAAATTATAGAACCAAAGAGAAGGCACCATTATTAAAATCTGGTCCTGTTGCCTTGCTCTACTAGAACCCCACATATTCTGGAGGCTGTTGCTGGAATTCACAACTATGAACACATGGGCAAAATTAGGAAGCTTTAATAATAACTATAATTCAGTTTTTGGGTTTTCAACATTTGTTCTTTTAATCTATTATTTGACAGAAAATTAGAATAGGTATATTACACAAGCATTAAGGAACGATACATTTAAATAAAATGTGGTGCTGCTGCTCCATCATTGAGTTTTTTAAACTATTGTATATACCTGTTTTTCCATGTCTTATTACAAAATATAATTTCCTGTCTAAAAACAAATTTTAAAAATAGCTTGTTAATATTCTGTGTATAATAACATATATCACATTAAATTTGCATTATCTGGATGTTCATAAGGCTGAAAATACTTTTGTGTTACTTCTCCTAAAGCCTTGTAAGGTTATAAATGCAGAGGATGTTAACTTGATGTATATAGAGCTTATTCAGCGCTGCAAGCAGATGTTCCTCATGCAGACAGATACCACTGAGGACCACGTTTACCAGATGCCGAGTTTCCTCCAGTCCATTGCAAGTGTCTTACTTTATCTGGACACAGTAAGTAAAATACCTAATTAAACTGAGCACAGTTTTAAATGCTTATTGCCAGTTTATCAAATAATTTGATGGAGTTGTGTGATACCCTCAGTACAGGAGCCTTTGAAGTCAGTGTGACAGTTTTTTGTTTTTGTTTTTTTTCCTAATATTTTTATTGAGGAATAGCCACACTCATACAGTCCAACCATATTATACAATTAGCCACTCACAATGTCATCACATAGTTGTGTATTCTTCACCATGATTATTTTTAGAACCTTTGTCTTACTCCAAAAAAGGAAATAAAAAGAAGAAAAAAGAACTCTTACATCCTATACCCCTTACTCCTCCCTCTCATTAACCCATAGTATTTCAGTTCTATCCAGTTTTTACCTTTTATCTCCCCTTATTATTTTTTTAACCTTATTTTTTTTATGCATCTGTCTAGATAAAACCATCAGATACAAGGTTTTCACAATCGCACAATCACACTGTAAAAGCTATATAGTTATACAGTCTTCTTCAAGAATCAAGGTTTCTGAAACACAGTTCAACAGTTTCAGGTACTTCCCTCTAGCCACTCCAATGCATGATAAACAGGGATATCTATATAATGCATAAGAATAACCTCCAGGATAACCTCTCAACTCTGAAATCTCTCAGCCACTGAGACTTTATTTTGTGTGACAGCGGTTCTTAATCTTTTTCTGCTATAGAAGACTTAATAGATTGGTGAAGCCTATGGGCCCCTTCTCAGAATAATGTATTTCTTTTTTTTTTTTTCACACATTAGTTGAAATTTTAAAATATTAATTACTATCTATTTTCAGCACAGTAATGACATTCTTGTTCTTCCTCATGCAAAAAGTGTGACAGTTTTAATAATTATTTTGTCTAAATAGAAACATTGTCACAAAACATAATTTTTTGCTATCCAAACGGGAGGAGGAATTTGTTACCTTTTTCATCTTTCTAAAAGGGTAGGAATTTCTGCTTGGCAGTGTCAATAGAACCTTGAGTATCTTTCAGACAGTTTTACTGTTAGGCAATCACGATAATAAATATTAAACTTAGGAGACTAGATGAAAGCCAGGTTTATCTAATATTTGTTGTTACTACTCTGAATATTTGTATCATTCCTATGGTTATTATTCCTACCCCTAACCCTTACTCTACTCTCCACTCTGGTAGGTTCCTGAGGTGTATACCCCTGTTCTGGAACATCTCATGGTGGTACAGATGGATAGTTTCCCACAGTATAGTCCAAAAATGCAGTCTGTATGTTGCAGAGCCATGGTGAAAGTTTTCCTGGCCTTAGCAGAGAAAGGGCCAGTCCTCTGCAATTGCATTAGTGCTGTGGGTAAGTGTGATTCATTCTTATATTTTGATAATGCTTTGTTTTTTGTTTTTTTTTTTGGTGGTTGTTAAAGAAGATTTAAGTTTACAGAAAAATCGTGCAGAAAATGCAGAGTTCCCATAACCCGCTCCAATTTTTCCTATTATTAATACTAATCATTGGTATGGTACTTTTGTTGCAATTGATGGATATTATAATTATGCTATTGACTGTAGTCCATAGTTTACATAATGGTTCACTGTTTTATATAGTCATATGGTTTGGTTGTTTTTGGAATTTTTATTTTAGTAACATATATACAACCTAAAATTTCCTCTTTAAGCCACATTTAATTATGTAATTCAGTGGTGTTAGGTGTTAATTATATTCACAGTATTATGCTACCATCAACATGATCCATTATCAAACCTTCCCCTCACCCCAATCAGAAACTCTACCAATTAAGCATTTAACTCCCATTCTTTACCCCCAACCCAGCTCCTAATGACCTGTGTGCTAGTTTCTAACTATGAATTTGCTTATTCTAATTATTTTATATCAGTGACATCATGCAATATTTGTCCTTTTATGTCTAGCTTATTTCTCCCAACATGTCTTCAAGGTTTTTCCTTGTATGTATCATAACTTCATTCCTTTTTACATCTGAATAATATTTCATTATATGTATATACCATGTTTTATTTATCCATTCATTTGTTGGTGAACACTTGGGTTGCTTCCATCTTTTGGCACTTATGAGTAGTGCTGCTATGAATATTAGAGTAAAAAAATCCATGCTTTCAATTATAGTAGTGGGGTTGCTGGGTCATATGATATTCTATACTTAACTTTCTTAAGAACCACCAAAGTCACAGTGGCTGCACCATTTTACATTGCTATCAGTAATGAATGAGTATTCTTATTTTTCCACATCATCTTTACCACTTGTGATTTTCTATTTTTTTTAATAGTAGCCATTCTAGGAGGTCTAAAATATTATCTCATGGTTTTGATTTACATTTTCCTAATAGATAATGATGTTGAACATCTTTTCATGTGCTTTCTAGCCATTTGTATATCCTCTTTCTAAAACTTCTATTCAAGTCTTTTGCCTATTTTTCAGTTGGGTTGTTTGTCTTCTTATTGTTGAGTTGAAGGATGCCTTTATATATTCTGAATATTACTTATTTGATGTGAGGTTTCTAAATATTTTCTTCCATTAAGTAGGTTGTCTTTTCACTTTGTGATAGTCCTTTGATGCACAAAAGATTTAATTTTGATGCGATCCCATATATCTATTTTTGTTGTCTTTTGTTGCTTGTGCTTTTGGGTGTAAATGCATTGCTTGTCACAAGATCCTGAAGTTGCTTCCCTGTGTTTTCTTCTAGGAATTTTATAGTCCTCGTTTATATATTTAGGTCTTTGATCCATTTAAGTTGATTTGTGTGTGTGGTGTGAGGTAGGGGTCTTCATTCTTTTGAGTTATGGATATATAGTTCTCATAGCACCATATGTAAGAAACTGTTCTTTCCCTTCAACTTAATGTGAGTCCTCCAACCTCATTCTTCTTTTTCAAGATGATTTTCCTATTTGGGGCCCCTTACCCTTCCAAATAAATTTGATGTTTGGCTTTTCCATTTTTGCAAAGAAGGCTGTTTGAATTTTGATTGGTATTTTGTTGAATCCATAAATCATTTTTAGTTAACTGACATTTTGATAATATTTAGTCTTATAATCCATGAACACGGACTGTCCTTCCATTTATTAATGTCTTCTTTGATTTCTTTTCACACTGTTTAGTGTTTTGTGTGCTGGTTGCTTACATCTATGGTTAAATGTATTCCTAGATGTTTGATTCTATTATTTGCTGTTGTAAATGGAATTCTTTTCTTAATTTCCTTCTCTGATAGCTCATTACTAGTGTATATAAACACTACTGATCATTGCATTTGCTCTTGTATCCACTCACTTTGCTGAACTCTTTTATTAGCTCTAGTAGCTTTGTCATAGATTTTTTGGGACTTTCTAAATATAGGATCATATCATTTGCAAACAGGAAGTTATATTTCTTCCTTTCTGTGCTGGTTTGAAAGGATGTATGTCCCCTAGAAAAGCCATGTTTTAATCTAAATCCAATTTCATAAAGGCAGAATAATCCCTATTCAATACTGTATGTTTGGAACTGTAATCAGATCATGTCCCTGGAGATGTGATTTAATCAAGAGTGGTTGAAAAGTATCTTAGAGCCCTAGGTATTCTTTTTTTTTTTTTTTTTTTTTTTAATTTGCATATGGGCAGGAGGCACCAGGGATCAAACTCCAGACCTCCAGCACGGCAGGTCCAGGTCGGAGCTCTGCCTGCTGAGCCACGGCAGCCGCCCGAGCCCTAGGTATTCTTTAGGGTTTACAGGAATGGTGTTGGTTGGGCCTTGGCATATAGTGGCAATTAGCAATATGTAGCTGAAATTTGCATAAGAGTACCTCCAGAATAGCCTCTCAACTCTATTTGAATTCTCTTAGCCACTGATACCTTATTTTGTTACATTTCTTTTCCCTCTTTTGTTCAGCTAGTCATTGTCGATCCCACGGTGCAAGGGCCAGGCTCATCGCTGGGCGTCACATCATTACTTTTTATGCGTTTGCATTTTGGAACCTAAAAGAAAGTTAAAGTTGGAGTTTACATACCAAAAAATACAGTACAATAGTACTGGCATTTATAATTACCCCTATGGTTACCTTTTCTGGAGGTCTTTATTTTTTATGCTGCTTCAGTCCACTATCTAGTGTCCTTTCCTTTGAGTCTGAAGTACAGAAGAACTTCTGGTGCAAAATTCATATTTTGGGTAGCGCATTATCTAATTTAGCTTGTATAGTCAGTTTATTTGAACACCATAATTACATAGAATGTTGAACAGGACATGAGATCTTAATGGTTTATACAGTTTAGTATGATGTACTATAAACTAGGGTAATTTGGGCAGAGAGTAAAAAAGTATTTCAATGTTTTTATTGAAAAATCTCCACACACTTACAGTCCATACATAGCACATGATCAGTGGCTCACAACATCACCACATAGCTGTGTATTCATTACCATAATCATCCCTAGAACATCTGCTTTACTTAGAAAAAGAAACAAAAAGAGAAATCTCAGATATCTTATATCTCCCACTCTTCCCTCTCACTGACCACCAGCATCTCAGTCCACCTAATTCTCTACCCTCCTCCATCTTCCCTATTATTTATTTATTCTTTATCCTCATTTTTTTACTCATCTGTCCATACTCTGGATAAAAGAAGCATCAGACACAAGGTTTTCACAATCACACAGTCACACTGTAAAAGGTATATAGTTACGCAATCATCTTCAAAAATCAAGGCTACTGGGACATAGCTCAAAAGCTTCAGGTACTTCCCTCCAGCCACTTCAATACACCATAAAATAAAAAGGGATATTACTAATGCATGAGAATAACCTCGAGGATAAACTCTCAACTATTTGAAATCTCTCAGCCACCGAAGCTTCATTTTGTCTTATTTCTCTCTCTCCTGCCCTCACCACTCCCACCCTGGCTCAAGACGACTCTCTCAATCCCATGATGCCAAGTCCTGGCTCATCCTGGGAGTCCTGTCCCACGTAGTCAGGGATATTCATATCCCTGGGAGTCATGCCCCACATAGAGGGGAGGGCAGTGAGCTCACCTACCCAGCTGGCCTAGTAAGAGAGGCCATACCTGGAGCATCAAAAGATGCTCTCCATGGGCAACTACTAGGCACAATTATAAGTAGGCTTGGTGTCTTCTTTGCAGGAAAAGTCCCATTAGGGTGAACTGCAAGATCAAGGGCTCAGCCTAGTGAATTGATTGTCCCCACTGCTTGCAAGAATATGAGGAACTCCCCAGGTGGGGAAGTTGAATATATTTTCCTTTCTCCCCAGTCCCCCAAGGGGACCCTGCAAATGCTTTTTTACTCTCTGCCCAAATTACCCTGGTTTATAGGACATTCTGTGTAATTATGTCTGGGCATGGTTCTCTGAGCTTATCCTGTTTGGATTCATTGTCTTGAATGTGCATATTTGTGTCTTTTGTTGATTTTGTCACATTTTCTGCCATTACATCTTTGAATATTCCATCAGTCCTTTTCTTTCTTCTCTTTTAGGGATACCCATAACACTTATAACTATCTCTCTTAGACTGTTTATTTTTAAAAATTATTTTTTTCTTTCTGCTCCTCAGTCTGAATCATTTCAGTTGTCTTCAAGTTCACTTGTTTTTTTCTTCTGCCAGCTCATATCTGTGGTTGAAACTCTCTAGGGAATTTTTCATTTTAGTTATTGTGCTTTCAACTCCAGTATTTCTGTTTGGTTCCCTTTTAAAATACTTAGCTCTTTATTGAGATTCTCTGTTGTCCATTAATTGTTTTTCTGGTATCCTTTGGTTCTTTTTTTGTGTTTTCCCATAATTCCTGAAGTGTCTTGAGGTGCAGTTTTTTAAAGTCTTTGTTTGGTATGTTCAGAGTGTGGTCTTTTTCGTTGATCCTTTCTGGATTTTTATCTTGTTCCTTTAGATGGGCCATCATTTCCTGTTCTTTGTTTGTCTTGTAATCTTTTGTTGTACACTGTGCAGTTTAATAAAGTGTTAACTCTGGGATTTAGTCTCTGAGCTGTCTGTTTCTTAAGTCTGTGTTATGCTAATGTTATGACAAAGATTTCCTTGAGTGGCAGGAGACAATAACAACAACAAATCAATGCAAAAACACCTTTCACAGTCTTTACGTATTGATTCTGCCTTGGCTGGTGCTCTCATTCAGAGTGTAGCTCTCCCATAAAGAAGATCAGCTGAAGCAAATATGAGTGCAGTGTCTTCTCTGTCATTTCTGAGCATGTGTCTTGTCCTGGTTTGTGCTTGCTAATGGCCTTAGGAATTCCCTCATTTACAAGAATTCAAATACCCATTGTACTGTCTGTGAAATAGACTTTTTCACCCTCCTGGGTGCTCTACTGTATGACTTAAAGTAGGGAATCTTTTATCCCAGGCCAGTTGGACCTAATTTTTTCTTACACTCCTTTTGTGGGCGCAAGCTACTTCTACCTGCAAGGCAAGTTCTGGGAGGGTGAGCCACAGAGGAGTTTTCTGGTTCAGCCTTTCATTCTGCCATCAGAGTAATTGGCAGCAACGTAGAGGCACCTTGTTATACTCATGGAAAGGGCCAGGGACTTTGCATGGAAGCGCAGGCTGGATCCATACTATACTGGGGAGGGATGAGAAAATGCCAGCAAGGGCATCAGGAGTTTTTCTAACATTTTTAAAGATGTGTTTTCTTGATTTGGCACTTGCCCAGTTACTGCGACCCTATAACTAACTATTCTCCAGAGTTTTGAAGAAAATGCTTGTCAGTTTTTGTTAGTTGTTCAACAATTCTGTTAGGTATGATATCTTGAGCGTCTTAGGCCACCATGTTGGTCTACAGCCTATGATGGTTTAAAATGAATGGTTAGTTCTTATCATGTTATTTGATATATGTAAAAAAAAAAATTCTTTTTTGTGTTTTGATGCCTCTTAAGAGTATTCCTAGTATTTTGGTGGACCAGAATTTTCTCTTTTTGAATCTTTTTCCCCCTTTTGCTTTGAATCTCAATATTAAGTCAAAATTTAAAGCTAAAAGCATTGAATAAGAGTGAAGAAATTAAGAGCTAAAGTTATGTCCCCAAAACTATGGGTATCATTTTGTTGATTGTTTTGGTTGTATTTATCAGTGTCTCTCTCATTTTGTTTTCCTTTCTTTTTTCAGTGCATCAGGGTTTAATCAGAATATGTTCTAAACCAGTGATCCTTCAAAAGGTAAATTAGGATTCAAATATTTTGAAAATTAGTATGTTTTCATTAAAAGTTAGAAGTATTGCTGAAGTTTTAGTATGTAAGTGTACAAAAGTAGTCTCTTTTACTTTTTTGATAAATGTAGAACATAATGCCTTTATATTTTATCAAGTGAATGAACTCCTACATTATGAAACATCCATAAGCATAACTTTGCTATTAGGTACTCATTTTTACAATGACAAAATGTTTTCTGTCTTAAACCTTTAGAGCAAAATGCTAAGATGTATTATGGGAGGCATACCTTAATTACTAGGGGTCATAAGAAATAGGATGAGATGCTAGACTAAGCTGTGTAAGAAAGTGAGATAAATGATTGATATGTGTTGAGAGACACAGTGCTATTTTAGTTATAAAAATCATGATTTATTTATTTTTAACTATTGTTTCATAATATAATATCCTTCTCAATGTAGTTGTATAATCTAGTACTCATAGCTGTTTCAGCTTAGCAAATTATGAAAATCAATATGTCCTATTAGTGATACTGTGTGAACCTGCCAGTAACTATCTTTACATCTTCTCCTGTCCAGGGTGCTGGGTCCGAATCAGAAGAGTACCATGTGTTGGGGGAGGTCAGGACTGGCAAATGGAAAGTGCCCACCTACAAAGACTACTTGGATCTTTTTAGAAATCTCATGAGCTGTGACCAGATGAAGGTAAAAATTATAGTTTTTAAGTCATGAGAGTACCCTAACTCTTCTCTTTATTAGTATCCACAGTTCTGGATTTAACATTTATTTCAGAATTATATTTTATTTACCTTCAAAAGTTTTTCTAAAAAGTAATTCAAATAATAAAAAATTAAAACAGTATAAGTCAGGGTAGTTAAAGTGACATTATCAAAAATGCAATTAGAAAGATTTAAAAAATGGAGCTCATTTAGGATTAGGTACTGTAGCTGAGTCCTCATTTTAGCTTTAAGTGGCAGTGTAGTATAACTGATGCTACGCTGTTCTTTCTAACAGATCCAGTCTCCTAGGTAGCAAAATATATAACCATATTATCACCATAGGGGAGTTATTTTCTCTTTGTTAAAGATGAAGACAAATTTGATTGATTTAATAGCTATAAAGAGATGGCTACACAGCCATTACCTACATCACATATGATTGGATTAGCGCCTCCTCCCTTATATGTTTCTAGCAGTGTTTCTTTAGTGCTGCCAGGTATTGACTTTAATGCAGTTTTTGAGTAGGTATTAATAGCCTAGGAAAGCCAATTTTGTCAATAGAGCATTCCTATCCAATGAAAAATCTTAACGGTTTTCATCAATTTTCTTACTGCTAAACAGTTAGCAGTTATTAGTAATTTTACCTAAAATATTTCTTACGTGTAATGTGATAGATATTTCCTAAGTTCTGTTGGATCAAATATAGGCAAAGTAATTGGCTTATAATTTTGGAATGGTAAATAGCTTCACCTTTTAAAGAAATGGAAGATTAAACTTTTAAATCTGTTCTGAGGATGGATGTATAGTTCTCCATATATTTGTATATGTGTGTGTGCATGTGTATATCTATATGTACATACTTATACATATATGAACACATAGTGTGAGCTTGTATTGTGTGTGTGTATGCATGTGGAGACACAAATTAATTAGGATAAATTTGGCAAGTGTTGGACTAAATCTTCTCATTCACTGCTGTGTACTGTTTGTTACATGGCTGGATAAATCATGTAATCTGACTGAACTGATGCAGTCGTGGTAACTTAGGAAGGTATCCAAATTTTGTAGCTTAAAAATTTCCAGATAAAATCTTCTATAGCTTTACAGAGCAATGTTTCCATAATATCTGATCATGCTTGTACACTTGTATGCATTTAATGCTTATTTAATACTGCATGCTGTTACTTTTTCACACCAACATTTTAAGTTTATTATTTTTCTTTATTTAAAGGATTCTCTTTTAGCAGATGAAGCATTTCCTTTTGTGAATTCCTCCCTTCAAAGTCTGAGTCATTTGCTATATGATGAATTTATAAAATCTGTTTTGAAGATTATTGAGAAATTGGATCTTACACTAGAAAAACAGAATGCTGGGCAACAAGAGGTTAGAAATTTTTGTCAATAATTTGCATCATTGTTGTATCAACTTCCTTTGCATATAAATATTGCCAGGTAAAATAGCACGTTTTTACAAGATCAAGGAAAATTGGTTTCTTCAGAATTAATGTGTGTCATGATGCATTTGTATTGGATGTAGCCTAATGTGTAGAAAATATGATGACTAGATTGTTCAAAAAGAATTTAGATATTTAATGTGTTGGCTTGTTTGTTCCTCATCTGTGTGGAAGTGACTTTTTATAGTAGAATAAGGAGGACTGGAATTCCTCTTGTTTTTAGCTAAGGATGCTCCAAGCTCTGGGTGCAGGGTATTACATGTGTTCTTGAGCTAGTCAGTAGGAAGAGAAAGAAGAAAGCATAGAAGGCTTCTTCTTTACCCTTTTCCTGTCCTGGGTAAAGATATCTCATGGCTCAACTCTGTCAGTGAGGAGCTGTTCTATATTGTCTGAGGAGTTTTAATTAAAAAAAAAAACAACAAAAAAAAACAGGATGGTAATGAGACTAGTTTTAAAGGAGTTCAGTTCAGTGGAAACATTTCATCTGCCATGATTTTTTTCAAAGTAGAATTATGCTTATTTGAGTTAGTGCATATGTAGTTCTACTGCAGTGCCCTGATGTTAAACAAGAGGTAAGGGGGAGGATATACAGAGTATAAGTAAAGGAAAACAAAAGGCCAGTGATCATGTTGGCTTTATTGCTTTTATAATATTCTATTTTTATGCTGGGAACACGAATATGTGTTTATTACTTTTTATAAAAACATTATGTATGTCTAAAATATTAAAAACAAACAACCAAACCTGCCAAAGGGACTTATTGAAACTGTCATCCAACAAAACTGATTTTGTTTGTGTGTGTCTGTGTCATTTTTACTGCCTTCACTGACTCTCTCCTCTTGTTTTCTTTTCTGTTCTTTTTCCTGACCTTCTTTCTAACAGATCAGCTCTCATCTCTTTTAGCGCTTCCCAAATAGTTCAGTGTCTCCAATCTTATTCTTTTTTATAGCTTCCAGTCCATATTTCTATCTACTTGTTTAACATTTTCATCTGATTTTTTTTTTACCTTCAATTTTATTCATTGCTAAAAGAATAATAGTTAGAATTCCGGGGATTCCCCAGCTGCTGGCATGAAATAGCAATGCTTTCTTCTTAATAGTTTCACTGCCCCATTTTGGCACTGCTGCCAAGAACCATGTCATGGTAAGAATCACCCACCAAACACTGCCATTCTTGGTAAAGAAATAGAGTACCATTAAAAGCATGGTACAGGCTTTGTTCTGAGATCCTTGTTTCTCTGTGGAAGCCTTATACTGTGCAGGGATAATGCATTACAGGCTACTCTTTCTTCAAGCAAAAACCCAATGAAGAAAATTAATGAAACTGTCATGTAGCAGACTGCATAAAATATAATAGGCCTTTCAGGATAGTGGAATCTTGTGACGTAATCAAAAAAGTTAAGAAAATAAACAGTATGGCAAAGAGGCAAATGATTGAAATTAATCCTATGACATATCGAGCAAGTGAAAATTCTTCTCTCCTAAAGTACATATTTGGACAAGGAGGTGAACAATCATGCACGCACAGAAAGAAATAACCAAGATCAGGATCAATTTTCAACTCTTGGGACACCAAAAACCATAGTCCTTCTGCACTGCTACTGGGGCTCCTTCAGTAGGTTCCCCAGCTAAATTAAGATCACAAGTTGAGGATATGGCTCATCACAATCTGGGAACCAACTGCATTCCGTATCTTTAGGTCAAGGAACACCAAGCATATCCGTGATCTTCGAATATTCACTATAAGCCTGCTGACATGGCGTATACAATAGCGGAGAGTGACACATCCATATTCCATACAAATAGGAGCATAAGGTGCACAAAGGAATGGCCAGAAGTCCTGGGAACAATCTGTGTTCACCATAGGATGGAATGGCTCCATTGCTAGTGGTGCTGTCTGCTGCACTAGCTGGCTGGTCTCTGGTTCTCTGAGTGCTCACTTCTGCTTTTTCAAGCAGGGACTCCCTATATAGTGTAAAAGACCCTCCTTGGTTACTTAGACCCTAGCATTGCTTTCCCAGTCTTTTTTCTATCCCTTCTCTAGCTGTTCTTTGGAGCAGGGGTGAACTCAACCTATCCTATTCTGCCATCTTCCTGGAAGTCTGTCCATCTGATTTTGATAATACAAACTTATTATGTTTAAAACTGAACTTTGCCCCAATCATATTTTTCATTTATGTTTACTATTACTGTTAATTATTCCACTGTTTCTCTTTTTCTGAGTTTGAAATCTCCAAGTTATTATTGGTACTTTCTACTTTTTGCAACATTACCTCAGGCAAAACATAGTTGTTAGCTCCTTCAAAAGATAATCCTCTCTCCCCCTCACCTCTCGTATTTCTGTAGTTGCACCATCCTCTTATCACCTCACTGCTCCCCATATGTCCTTGTCTTTAATGTTTTCTGTGAGTCTCGTCATCCTTATGATACTGTTAACTCTTGAAGACCCCATCTGTGCCTCTCTCACTTGCCCTTCTTCACAGCATCAGGCCTTGATGAGGAAGTCAACTGGTGAAGTTATTTGTTGAATAAATGTGTGGTTGAATGGTATGATATACAATGTTTTGGTACAATTAATTTTTAGGATGAAAATGAAGCTACTGATATGTGGGTGATCCCAACTTCAGATCCAGCAGCTAATTTGCATCCTGCTAAACCTAAAGATTTTTCAGCTTTCATTAACTTGGTGGAATTTTGCAGGTATTTTTTCTTATTCTAATTATTTGAGTGAAAATTATCAGTTGTTTGGCTAAAATATAGAAAAAAACATAAATGTAATAAATGAAATAGTTAACTACTTAAAATCTAAAATCATGTCCCTTATAATTTCAAAGCTGAGTTAAATTATTAGTGTCAAAATTTTCCATATTAAGCATTTAATTTGTTTTTACAGAGAGATTCTTCCTGAGAAACATGTAGAATTTTTTGTGCCATGGGTATATTCATTTGCATATGAATTAATTTTGCATTCTACACGGTTGCCACTCATCAGTGGGTTCTATAAATTGCTTTCCATTGTAGTGAGAAATGCCAAGAAAATAAAATACTTTGAGGTAAGTCTTTTTTGAAGGACACTGAATATTCTTTTGATTTTTAGGTTGCATGGACATATGTAAATGCATTATAAAATATGTGATTATAGTATATTAATGTTTTAAACTCTAATTCTATTGTATATTTTTAAAAAAATTGATGTGAGTGGCAATTGGATGACACTTTTTAAAAGTTAACTAATAGCATTATCTGTTCTGATTTTCCAACCCCCGTCTGCTTATGTTATATTGTTAGGGGCTCCTAAACTGTGTCCAAGGACCAGCAACATCAGTGTTACTTGGGAATTTGTTAAAATGCTAGTTCTCAGGCTCTCTCCAGAAACTCTGGAGATATGACCCAGCAATCCCTGGTGTAACTGATGCTTTGTGAATTTTAGCAATGTCTGAATGAGCTTTCAATTCCAGTCAGTGATGAGGAGCCTGACTGGTTAATCACAGTAGGTAAGCCCATCTCTCTCAGCTCCTGGATGTCTTATTGGAAGACGGAGAAGGAGAGAAATTGACTTAGCCATTCCCATCCACTTCCCACCTTATGCTCTGTTTCTGCCTGGCCTTGGCCTCGAAATGCTGAAACCTAGTTTCCCTTCCCCTCTGAATTACACCTTGGAAAAGGGAGAATGGATTTACCCCTCTGAGGACATGTTGGAAACTGCTGGTTTAGGATACAGAATTGCTAAATATTGTTTGCTATACTAATTTAATATTTTATTTGACAGGGAGTTAGTCCAAAGAGTCTGAAACAAGCTCCTGAGGACCCAGAAAAGTATTCTTGTTTTGCTTTATTTGCAAAATTTGGTAAAGAGGTAATTTTCAAATGATTTATCATAGTGTTTTTAGGCACTGTTTTAAGATGAACATATTGAAATAATCGTAGTGATAATAAATGGTTTAATTATTAAAAAATTGGTTTACCAAATCCATATAAGGGCTTAGAAAGAACTAAAGAAGGCAGTCATGCTTCAGGAGTTCCTTGAGTTTTCTTAAAATAACTTAATTGAGTGATGAAAATTCAAAATTAAATAGATTCTTAAGTTTTTCATATTATGGGGAATTAAGTATTTCAGCAAATAAGCTTTTCCTGGTGATAACTGCCTGATTGATAGGTGAATGTAGCCATATCAAATAAAGACTATGTGCTCATTTTTTTCCTATTTAAAAATAGGGTAAATGTTTTCTGAATTTATTTTCGAATGGTAGGTTCTATTGAGGAGTATACCCTACTGCCTTTTTGTTTTTGTTTAAGGTATCAGTTAAAATGAAGCAATATAAAGATGAACTTTTGGCCTCCTGTTTGACCTTTATTCTCTCCTTGCCACATGACATCATTGAGCTGGATGTTAGAGCCTACGTTCCTGCATTGCAGGTACATGCGTTTTCTTGAGCAGAATCATTTCTTCATGCAGTGCTTTGTTTCTGCAAACATTTTAGAGATCAAGGTCTTGCCATGGCAGTCATAGCAGCAGGCTCTTTGCTGGCAAATAAACCTGGTTCAAGTTCTGCCTCCTCTGCTTACGGTTTTGGTATTTGGTACACTTGGCTTGGCCTCTCTATGCTTCTTTTGCAGGTTGATGTGAACATTAAAGACTTCCCATGTGCTGGAATTCCGCAGTATAATGTCAGCCATATAGACTGGTACTTGTTATCCTAGTAATTACCTGGCTGCACCTGCTTCCAGCACCATCTGGTGTCCATCAGTAGAAAGGCATATTAACTGGAAACCACCATGAACTGGTGCTTTCATTCCTTTACATCTTAAATTCCTTTTGTCTCAATTTACTTTGTTTATATTAACATATAGATGACTTTCAAACTGGGCCTGAGCTATCCCCCTTTGGCAGAAGTCGGCCTGAATGCCCTAGAAGAATGGTCAATTCACATGCGCAAGTGTGAAATTCAGCCTTATTACAAAGATATTTTACCCTGCCTTGATGGTTATCTGAAAACGTCATCTTTGTCAGGTAAGTTTTAGTAGAAGAATGATCAATGTATCATAATTAAAATGGCAATGTGATAACTATAATAGGACTGTTTGTATTTTTGCAATGTGTGAAATTTGAACCCAACATATTTAGAATATATTTGACTAGTAGTTTTGTGATCTCCCCAATTAATTTCAATATAATTGGCACAGTAGGAAATAAAATTGAGCTATTAAAACTATTTTTGTCTTTCTTATATCCTACTAAGATTTATAAATTCTTCAAGGACAAGGTCTCTGTTTTAAATATCTTTGAAACCTTTATAGCTACTAATATGCTTTCTTGCAACAAAGTTTATTGACTAAATCAAACAGGAATTAAAACAACCAAAAATTTGAATAGTAATGTTATATTTTGACCTAATTTCAATAGGTTAAAAAAAAAGTAACTGAAGAAACCCTAATGCCTGCCAGTTAAGAACTGGGAGAAAAAATTATAGAAGAAACAAGCTTGTGAAAGATTCCAAGAAAAAATCATCTGGCTAGGCAAAGTATTACTAGTCCAAAGACGTACTTGTAATAGGGAGGATAGATTTACTTAAACCCAAATGAAATGGTATATTGTTATCAGATGAAACAACAAAAAAAGATTTTAGTTAGCAGAAAGACCCTGAAGTATTTATAAGCATTTAGACTTTACTGTCATTAAAGTGAAAAATCAGGTTTTAATTGCTGCTTTTAAACCTATTATAAATCATTATTGTAAACTATTGTTTGTTTGAAAGCATTAAGTGAAAGATGCAGATTCCATTCAGTGTCTGGATTTTGTGACATTCCTAATACGTATTCCGAAATCATGAAGGAAGATTTAGAATTTTGGAAGATTTTTGGGTAAATTATGGTAATAATCAGTATATTTTGGAGGTAAAAAAAATACAAACTAGTTAATGTTTATAGCTTTCTTAAACTTTTAAAATTCACATTATGTAAGGAATGTTGTCGTTTGATTAGCTCACTAAAAATACATGCAGTTAGGTTAAAAAGTGAATATATCTAGTAGCAAATATCTTTCTGGTACTTTCATTTGTTTTTTGAGTTTAATTCTGCTAAATTATTGAAAATATTTGTATTTATTTTAATTTAAGGGAAATTCCTGTGATTCCTTTTTTTTTTTTTTAAAATAGTTTTATTCATACACCATGTATTACTCCAAAGTGTACAGTCAGTGGCTCTGGAAATAATCACAGAGTTGTGCATTCATCACCCCAGTCAATTTTAGACCGTTTCATTACTCCCAAAAGAGTAATCCCATATCCCTTATACCCCCTATTATTGGTACTTAGTATTGGTGTGGTATATTTGTTACTATTGATGAAAGAATATTAAGATATTACTGTTAAGTATAACCCGTTGTTTGCTTTGGGTGTATTTTTTCCTATATACCATCCTATTATTAACACCTTATAACAGTGATTTTAACAACCTGGTTCATAGAAGAACATTCTTATATTTGTGCTATTAAGCACAGTTATCATCCACAACAGATTTACTGTTATACAGCCCCATGTTTTGTCCTCCAGCTTTCTTTCTAGTGACATACATGTCCCTATACTTCCCCTTTCAACCACAATCAAACTGTTAATTCAGTACGGTATTAATTATACTCACAATAATGTGCTATCATCACTTCTATCATTTCCAAATATTTACAATCAACCTTATTAAAAGTTCTGCACAAATTAAGCGTCAGCTTCCGATTTTCCACCCTCATTCCACCCTCATTTCCACCCTCATTCTATCTCCTGAAACTGTAGACTTTAACTCCATGAGTTTGCTGAGGACAATTAGTTCATGTTAGTGAGGCCAAACAATATTTGTCCTTTTGTGTTTGGCTTATTTCATTCAACATAATGTTTTGAAGGTTCATACATGTTGTATACATCAGGATTTCATTCCGTCTTACTGCTGAATCATATTCTGTGGATGTGTATACCACATTTTGTTTATCCATTCATCAGTTGATGGACACTTGGTTTGCTTCCAGTTTTGAATAATGCCACTATGACCACTGGTGTGCAAATAACTTTTTGCATCCCTGCTTTCAGTTCTTCTGAGTATAATATACCTAGTGGTGGGATTTAGTAACTTTTTATTTTGCTATATCAGACTTCCAGAACAGGTGTATAATTATGTCTTGTTGAATTGACCCCTTCTTAAGTATATTGTGGCCTTCTTTATCCTTCGTAACATTTTTTGGCTTAAATTGTAATTTATCTGATATTAGTATAGCTGCCCCAGCTCTCTTTTGATTACTGTTTGCGTATGTTTTCACTGTCAACCAAATGTATCTTTGAATTTAAGATGAGTCTCTTGTAAACAGCATGTAGTTCGGACATGCATTTTTTTCCATTCTGCCAATCTCTACCTTTTACATAGAGAAATTAATGCATTTACATTAAAAGTAATTATGAATAATGCAGGGTTTTCTTCTGCCATTTTGCAATTTGGTCTTATATGTCCTACACATTTTTGTACCTTAATTCATCCATTAATGCCTATTTACATATTTATTTCATTTTCTATATTGTACTATTTTGAGTCCCTTCTCATTTCTTACTATGTATATTTTTCATATATTTTTTGGTGGTTATTATGGATCTTAAATTTAACATCCTAAATCTGTATCAGTCATGTTTGCTTCAATGTCACCTTAACTTCAATAGCATACACATACGCTATTCCTGTATCTCTCCTCCCTAATTTTTTTGTACCTGTTGCAAATTATATCTTTATACCTTGTAGATATAAAACCATAGATTTATCATTACTTTTAGAACCTGGAAGAAGTTAAAGGTGGAATTACATACCAAAAAATACAGTGGGAGGAGGGCCATGCTCCTGCCAACACCCCACCACCCCCAAGCATTGGGGTAACAGCCAGACTCTCCTCAGTCTCTAGGGTATAGATTCTAACCCCTTAGAATAGTGGGGTGGTGGCCAGACTGTCTCCAATCCTTGGGGAATGTACTCCACCCTCTCTGAAGCCTGGGGTGGCAGCCCTCTTCCTAAACAGCAGGGTGGCTGTGCTCTGCTTACCCTTTAGGCATCTGAGAGCTCTGGGATGGCAACACTCTTCCTGAACAGCAGGGCAGAAGGCCCACCCTCTGCAAACTCTGGGGCAAACTCACCCTTTTCATGTGCATGGGTGGGTGTGTTCTCCTGGCTTGAGGTGTCTTGGTACTAGACCTTGGCTTCCATGGTTCTGCCTTTGAAGTCCTTTTTCCTTCAATCTGTTCCTTTTCTGCCCCATTTAGTCCAGGCTGGCAGTGGTTCCATTCATACAGATCTTGGAAAAAACTTGTTGGATTCATATGTAGCACATGGATCACCACCATCAGACAATAGGACTTTCCACAAATCCTTTCTGGATAGCTGCGTTTCCAATCTTCACTCACACTGAAGTTGCTGGCCGGTTCCATTTTCAGTTAAATCCTCAGATAGGACAGTATTCTCTTGGGACTCACTTTCTGCAAGCCTAGATTTTTCCAAGCCATCATTTTTTTTTTTATATCCAAGAGTTCAGTCCTCAGCTTTTCCCCTTCCTCTCGCATTTTACTCTAAGCAGTAAGGAGAAGCCAGGCCACACGTTCCACATTTAATTTGGAAATCTCTTCAACTAAGTATCTAAGCTCATTACTTTGAAATTCTCCCTTCCTCCAACAGCAGGACTCAAGTTTGCTAAAATCTCTGCCTCTTTAAAACAAGGATAGCCTTTCTTCCAATTTACAATGACACTTCCATCATTTATGTCTAAGTCCTCCTTGGAAGTATCTTTAGCATCCAGACTTCTACTTATAGTTTCTTTAAAGCAATCTAGGCCTTTTTTATTAAATTCCTCACAATTCTTCCAGAATCTTCCCCTTATCCATTTATAAAGCCGTTCTAGCGCTTTGGGTATTTGCAAATCACAGCACCCTACTTCTCTGGTACCAAAATCTGTTCTGGTTTGCTAAAGCTGCTGGAATGCAATGTATCAGAAATGGGTTGGCTTTCTCAATGGAGTTTATTAGGTTATAAATTTACAGTTCTAAGTTGATGAAAATGTCCAAATTAAGGCATCAACAAGACATACCTTCTCTGAAGACTGATTACAAGGTCCTGCTGATCCTTCTGTCCTGGGTCTCATCACTTCAGCATCTGGCTTCAGATGCTGAGCTTCTAGGCATCCTCTCTTAGCTTCTCCAGGACTTTTTTCTATGCCCACTTAGCCTTTTCTGTATCTTATCCTTACATAAAGAACTCCAGTAAAAGGATTATAGCCCACTTGAATGGGCTGGATTGCGTCTCAACTGAAATAACCTAACCAAAAGTCCCACCTATAACAGGTCTCCACCCATAGGGACAGATTAAAATGGATTAAAATAACATGGCTTTTTTTGGGGTACATAACAGCTCTAAACTACCATAGTTAACTTTACCAGAGGTTTTAATTTCTTTGTACCACTTCAGTCTATCTAGTGTCTTTTTCTTTTAGGCTGAAGACATCCCTTTAGCATTCCTAGTAGGGCAGCATTTTTTTTTTACTGAATACCATTTTTACATGAAAAAATAACTGACTGACCAATTATGCTTATTTTCTCACTGAATATAGTATTCTTTTTTTTGGTTCTACATATATAATCAGTATTCACAATATCATCACATAGTTGCATATTCATCATCATGATCATTTCTTAGAACATTTGCATCAATTCAGAAAAAGAAATAAAAAGACAACAGAAAAAAAATTCATACATACCATACCCCTTACCCCTCCCTTTCATTGATCACTGGCATTTCAATCTAAGTTTATTTTAACATTTGTTCCCCCTATGATTTATTTTTATTCCATATGTTTTACTCATCTGTTGATAAGGTAGATAAAAGGAGCATCAAACCCAAGGTTTTCGCAATCACACAGTCACATTGTAAAAGCCATATCATTATACGATCATCTTCAAGTAACATGGCTACTGGAACACAGCTCTACATTTTCAGGCAGTTCCCTCCAGCCTCTCTGTTACACCTTAACTAAAAAGGTGACATCCATTTAATGAGTAAAAATTTTCATTAACTTGAAAGTTCCAGGACAACCTCTCGACTCCGTTTGGAATCTCTCAGCCATTGACACTTTATTTTGTCTCATTTTTCTCTTCCCCCTTTTGATCGAGAAGGTTTTCCCAATTGCTAAGTCCCAGCTCATTCTAGGATATCTGTCCCACATTGTCAGGAAGGTCCACACCCTTGGGAATCATGTCGCACATAGAGAGGGGGAGGGCAGTGAGTTTGCTTGTCCTGTTGGCTGAGAGAGAGAGGCCGCATCTGAGCAACAAAAGAGGTTCTCTAGGAGGGTGACTCTTAGGCCTAATTTTAAGTAGGCTTAGCCTATCCTTTGTGGGGTTAAGTTTCATATGAACAAACCCCAAGATTGGGGGCTCAGCCTATTGCTTTGGTTGGCCCCATTGCTTGTGAGAATATCAAGAATAAGAGAGGGCATTTTACTACATGTCACATTGAAAGAATGGCTAATGAAAACCAACTATTTGATGTTAAGAAACTTGAGCCCTCATTCTGAAAAACCCAGAACATGGAAACTAATGATCATTGCAATATAGTATTTTGTCTCCATCTTCTTATCACCGTTGATGATAGATACTTATTTTTATTCCATATGTTCTACTCGTTTGTTGACAAGGTAGATAAAAGGAACATCAGACACAAGGTTTTCACAATCATACAGTCACATTGTGAAAGCTATATCATTATACAATCATCATCAAGAAACATGGCTACTGGAACACAGCTCTACATTTTCAGGCAGTTCCCTCCAGCCTCTCCATTACATCTTGACTAACAAGGTGATATCTATTTAACGCATAAGAATAACCTCCAGGATAACCTCTTGACTCTGTTTGAAATCTCTCAGCATTGACACTTTATTTTGTCTCATTTCGCTCTTCCCCATTTTGGTTGAGAAGGTTTTCTCAGTCCCTTGATGCTGAGTCTCAGCTCATTCTAGGATTTCTGCTGCACTTTGCCAGGAAGGTCCACACCCCTGGGAGTCATGTCCCACATAGACGGGGGAGGACAGTGAGTTTGCTTGTTCTGTTGGCTGGAGAGAGAGGCCACATTTGAGCAACAAAAGAGGTTCTCTTGGGGGTGACTCTTAGGCCTAATTTTAAGTAGGCTTGATCTGTCCTTTGTGGGGTTAAGTTTCATATGAACAAACTCCAAGACTGGGGGCTCAGCCCATAGATTTGGTTGTCCACACTGCTTGTGAGAATATCAAGAATTCAACTTGGGGAAGTTGAATTTTTCCCCTTTCTTATCATTCCCCAAAGGGGACTTTGCAAATACTTTTTTATTCACTGTTCGAATCACTCTGGGATTTTTCGGGGCATCACTGTAGACAAACCAACAAAATCTCATGCCCTACTCAAGGTTCCATTTACTTATGGTGTTCAATTAACATAAGTTATATTAGGAAATGCACTAGTCAAAATATAAATTTTGTACCATATAAACATTTTTTGCTTTAGTCTCACACATAAGTTAAAATTTTTAAATATTAATTACTATCAATAGTAATGACATTCCTATGTTCTTCCTCATGCAAAAATAATTTTTTACATTTGTACGTTTAGTCACTATCATTGTATACTCTAGGCATTCCTAGATTATACCTTCTGAGTCTTTATCGTCTATCTTTCTTTTTGCTTTCATTTGTGCCCCCAGCCCTCCTCCCTCTATCATTCTCACATTCAGCTTCATTCAGTGTTTTAACATAATTGTATTACAGTTAGGTAGTATTGGGCTATTCACTTCTGAGTTTTTTACAATCAGTCCTGTTGCACAATCTGTATCCCTTCAGCTCCAATTATTCAATATCTTACCCTATTTCTATCTCCTAATGGTCTCTGTTACCAATGAAATTCTTCAAGTTTATTCACTAATGTCAGTTTCATATCAGTGAGACCATACAGTATTCATGGCTAATCTCATGAATATAGTATTCTCGCTCGGCAGTTATTTTTGTTTGTTTGTTTTTCCAGCACTTTAAATATTTTGTCCCCTTGCCTTCTTGCCTCCATAGTTTCTGAGGAGAAATCTAAACTTAATCGTAATGGGAGTCCCTTGGGCATAGTACGTTGCTTTTCTCTCACAGCTTCCTGAATCCATTATTAATATGATAGTTGCAAAATGATTTTTTTTTAACTATCATTCCTTTTATGTTAGTTGGCCTTCTCCTGCAAGAAATAGCTTTCCCTCATTCCCTGTTTATTTATTATATTAGTATGGACTCAAGGATTCTCATTTTTTTTCAATGAGTCCTGTCTTTTACCTTCATTATTTATGCTGATTCCCAAATTGTCCCACATTTCACCTGTGGAGTATCTTCAGTCTGGCTCCTTGGCAAGTCCCCAGTATCTTTGAGTACTTCCTTACTTTTGGTACCTTAAGATGACTTGGGCTCTTGTAAGTAAACATTTCCCTAAGCCCTAGAATTAGCTATTTTTTCCAAGGAGCCATGTTCATTTTAGTAGAAAAAGGTATTTAAAAACAGGAACATAATATAAATATTTTTGGTCTAGAAATCTTGATTTTTAAATTGTAATTAAAATTAGGATTTTATTGTCTCTGACAATATAATGTATTCTCTCTAGTATTTATCAAATGAGTGAATGAATAGTATTTAAAATTGCTTTCTTTTTTTTTGACTGTTGATTAGATGGAACCAAGAATAACTGGGAAGTGTCAGCACTTTCTCGGGCTGCCCAGAAAGGATTTAATAAAGTTGTGTTAAAGCATCTGAAAAGAAGAAATAACATTTCATCAGTAAGAATCCCTTTTATATTCTTTACCTTAAGTAATGCAGAGATTAAATTCTAACTCTTGTTAAAAGTGAAATAAAAATCAGGTGAGATAAATGTCAGTCAGGTTTTTGTTAACTTCTAGAACATGTAGTCCATGTGATGTAATATAAATAGAGAAAATTGAGGCAGTATAGGGAAAGGGATCTGTTTAAGGTATGAAATGAAAATTAAAAATTGAAGAGCTTGTGTAGAACTGATAATGCAAACTCTGTAGTAAATTCTTCCCACCTCATTATTCTTAGCAGCTTTTGGCTTGGACTTGAGTGGAAGGAGAAATGGTTATATAAAATTCTTAAATAATTTAATCATATATAAGCAAAGCAGTATAAAATTACTTGAGCATTATCTCTAATTTTGCAAATAAAATTTGATTTCAGGTACAGAATTCCTATTACTTAGGATGTGGTTCTCAAAGTATGGACCCATAGGTGTCCAGGGCTAGAAGGGTCCACACTCTGTTTGCTCTGTTCATATTTGCACTGATGGTGTAATGATGGCTTATAAAGTTAGTTCCTTAGCATTTTATTTAATCTTGACCCCGAGTACACATCTTTTCACCCCTGATAAGATGAAAAATATGCATGAAGCAGTTCTCCAAATTAAAGTATGACAGAAAAAGTACTGGTTTAGTTCTTTGATGGTGAGCTGAAAAGGCCATTTTTTTTCATTGAATACCATTTTTACTTGAAAGAATTGACTACAGACTAACTTTAGTTATTCAGACTTCACTATTTGACACGCATTTTCTCTAAAAATGAACGAAGAATGAGACTGTCACTTCAAGGAAAATATCTGACAGTACTTATTGCCAATTTAGCTTTTAAGCAGAAATTTCAATTTTAAAAACCTGTAGCCATCACCATGAGCTTGAAACTTCTCACTGCTTAAAGATTTTTCTGATGCAATTGCTGGTGATATTAATATGATTTGTTGGATATATGATGAAGTGTATCAATTTCTTGATGCTCTGCATAACCCAGGAAATTGGTATTTTCAAATGGGTAAAAACATCTATTCAAAGTGCAAGATAAGTGGATTTTAATGTAATAGATTGTATAAAATTCATTGACATGGTGTCAGTTTCCACATTGTAACTAACCTTTAAGACACTACCACTTGTTGAGTTTTGGTGTAGTATCAGAGAATAACCAGAGTTATCTCAAAAGACTTTTAATATACTCTCCCTTTTCCAGCAACATGTCTGCATAAGGCCAAAACAGCATATCACAATAGTGGTCTTCTAGTTAGCTAGACAATGGAGAATTGCACAAATGTGAAAAGGTGCCACTGTTTGTTGTTATTTTGTTTGCTTTGGAAAATATTGTTTTTTTTCCTCCTAAAAATATATAATCTGTTAACTTGTAATAGGGTTATTATCTATAAAGAAAATGGTATTTTAATAATTTCTAAATTTCAATTTCTAATGTAAATATTGATAAACAGGAACCTACATAAACAAAAGCTCTTTGGTGGTCATTAGTCTTTTTAAAACAAGTATAGGTGCCCTGTTAAAAAGTTTGGGAGCTGCTGGCCTAGGAAATGGACATCTAACTGCAAAATTAGAAGAGATGTGATTTCTTTCATGAATTTGCAATAAAATTAACAGCACGAATATGTAGGATATAATTAACCATTGGCAGACATTAACAATAGAAAATATTGTAAAATAGTTTTTTCTTCCTCAGAATTCTCTTTAATTTTTAACCACTTATATTACATGCCTGCAATTGTTTATATTTGCAGAGTGAGGCATTATCCTTAGAAGCTATAAGAATTAGAGTTGTACAAATGCTTGGATCTCTAGGAGGACAAATAAACAGAAATCTTATAACAGGTAAACTTTTCTTTAAAATAAATTTTGTAGATATGCACTTTAATTTGGATGTATACAGATAATCTGATATTTGCTTTTATACGTTACATATTTTCAAGCAAGGTTATAAAGAATAATACTTTTTCTAGTGAAATTTTTTGTCCCGTACAATCTCAATAATTCAGTACATTAGCAGAAAAAGTGTTCTAGCTTGAGTCTCTTAAGTATGTTTTCTGTTTTGAAATGGACTCTAATTTGGCTTTTCTATATTAAATATTGTGCCAGGGAATGGAAAGGTAATCTACTTTTCTAAACCTGATGTTTTTAATATTTGGGTGATTTTTTAGATTGTTTTTGATGGAAATTAATGTTTCTGATTAGTAAAATTTCCTATTTTCTTTTACTTTTGAAATGTGATATTGAATATATTAATGACTGGTAATTTAGGATGAGAGAGCTTATATTGAGAAAATCAGCATTTTAAAGAGGAAATTTTTAATAAATATTTTGCTTATCATTTTTCCACATATTAAGTAACTCTCATTGAACTTGGAAATTAAACCTTTCAGACTGTTAGACTTGTTTAAAATTAATTTTACTATGAATTATACTCATAAATAATACAGCATTGATTTCTAATGTTCTAATTGTATGTCTAAAGCACAACAAATAAAATGCTTGGTTTAATAAAAGTATAAAGCACTCTGGTTTAACTACTGAAATATAGAGCAATTAGTATTAGAAAGATTTTGATTTGAAAAACCTTTCAAAAATCTTTTTTAACAGCTGCTTCGTCAGATGAAATGATGAAGAAATATGTGGCATGGGACAGAGAAAAAAGACTCAGTTTTGCAGTGCCGTTTGTAGAAATGAAGCCTGTCATTTATCTGGATGTATTCTTGCCTCGGGTCACAGAATTAGCCCTTTCAGCTAGTGACAGACAAACTAAAGTACTTTTCTTTTTCATTTCACTCGTTATTTATGATCTGTTGCTTTTAAAACATATTTGTTAGGAAGTGGACATCCATTTCAGCCATTCGAATAGTATTAGTTTTATATTTTCCATAATATAGTAATTAGAAAGCTACCTTACTTATCAGAAGTAGATGGTATTGACAAATGAAAGTTCAACTTAAATCATTTTAATAAGATAGTAATCTGGTAAAGTGTTAATATATATATATATCAAAGACTTCATAATAGAAAATACAGTACAGAGGGCTTTGAAAGTGATTTTTAACCTGTCCTTGATGATCCCTTCAATCTGGGAGATTAAAACGGATCAGCTCAAAAATAAATAAATAAATAAAAATAAAACAGATCATCTCAATTTTTCATGTTGATTTGTAAATTTCCAAAGTGCTTCAAATGTATATTTACCAAAAGTGATAGTTGAAAATGTACTAACAAATGAAGTGTAATTTTCTTTAACAAGCGATATAGTTCTGTAATGTGATAATATTGAAGTATGTTTCTTATGAATGAATTCTTCCAAATGTCTAAAGCTTTAAATTGTAGCTCTAAACTATTGTATAAAGATCAAAGTGAACAGAAACATTAATTTTAATACAACAAAAATGTGTTACTTGCAGTTATTTTCTATTACATGATCATTATCCACTATAAAAATTTTCTTTTAGAACTTTTTAAAGGGCTAAATTGAGTAACATTTCAAAGTATTCTTCTCTTAGAAACATGACAGCGTAAACTTTGTTAACCTCCTTGTCCTATTTTAGGTTGCAGCTTGTGAACTTTTACATAGTATGGTTATGTTTATGTTGGGAAAAGCCACTCAGATGCCTGAGGGTGACCAGGGAGTCCCACCCATGTATCAGCTCTATAAGCGAACTTTTCCTGTGCTGCTTCGGCTCGCCTGTGATGTGGATCAGGTAAGTGAATGAGTTTAAATCTGGAACATTTATAAAACTTAAAAAACAAAACAAAACAAAACTATTCAGTGTAGTTCAGAGTTTATCAAACGCTGCTGCATGCTTGAATCACCTGGGGATCTTTAAAAGAACTACTGATGCCTGGCTGCCACCCCCAGATATTCTTTTCTAATCTGTCTGGAGTATGAGCTAAGGAACAGAATTTTTAAGAGCTTCCCTGGCAAGTTTTAATATGCAGCAGTTTGGGAATCTCTGATCTAGTAAAGAGTTAGTGAGAATGTAGACATCTAAGCGGACTTGGTTATTGCCCTACAATCTTTCTAGGCCTGAGGAAGAGATGAGTCATGGACAGTAGTTGTGGGAGAGATGGGAATTCATGGCATGTTATAACTGTATGGACACATCCTCTACTGCTGCCATGAAGCAGAAAAAGAAATCTTAGTTCACTTTATGAAGTTAGCATGACCCTGATAACATGGTGCACACATAAAAGAAAAGTAAACCCAGCTCAATCATATATAAAATTCTGCAGCATATTTGAATGAATACTATCTAGTGGTGCATTAGAAAGGTATACCATGATTAAATAGGATATAATTAGCATTGGAAATTCACTACAGAAATAGAGTTAAGGACCAATGATCCTCTCTATAGAAGTCTCAAAGGCACTTGACAGCTCCTGGTAAACTAGCAATAGCTCAGTGTGTTCTTTAATATGATAAAAGAGCATCCACCTGAGTCTCAGCTAAATCATCCTCAGTAGTGAAACACTGACACTCCTTTGTACCTGGCCTCAAGAAGGAAGCCCTGGTGAAAAGTGTCTTGGAGGGTTCACCAGCACGTCTTCAGCTTCTCCAGCATCTGGGGCAGTGCCTGTGGCATGTAGTGGTTGTTTGGATGTGTGGTTCAGATCACTTCCCTTGAAATGATCTAATTGGTTATTTATAGTGTTTCACATCCGTTCTTCTTACTAAGCTGTAAGTTCCCTGAGGGCAGGGATCAAACCTGTTGCTCTCTACTCTGTCTCTAACATTTAAAATGGTGCTTGACACTTAGAAAGCAAATCAAAAGATAGTTTTGAGTGGGCCATTAAGAGTTAGGACAAGGATATAGATATATTTTGTCAGCACTGTTAGGAGATTTGAGTCAATACTATAAGATATGAAAGTGGTGTAAGAAATAAGTATTAGAAAGGAAGAAAAAAGATTATTATTTCTAAATAGGATTTTTTTTTTAAATCTGGAAAGGCCAAGAGTATCGACTGTTAAACTCCAAGAACTAATAAAGGAGAAAGGTGATGAATTACAAAATAGAAATAAAAACACTGGCATCCTCATCTATCAGTATTGACCAGTTGGAGAGTATGTCTACAAAGGTCCCATTCATAGCAGCATCTGAAAAATATAAGTCTAGGAATAAACATCAATGTGCCAGCAAACATATAATTTTTTAATATAAAAAATGAATATATTATGTACCTGAATTATAAGAATCAATATTGAAAAGATGTCGGGTCTTTCCAAATCAGTATAAATTTGGCATAATTCCATTAAAGAGTTCATAATTAGTTTCTTTTTTGAAGTTAAAAAATGATTAATCTGAAAGAAAATTGCTTCAGTTTAACCAAGAAAAAATTTGAAAGAGTAATGAAGGAGGTCTTTGCCCTAGTAGGTGAAAAAGGAAGGTGAAAAGCCACATTATTTTAACAGGGTTGAATTAGTTTACAGATAGATCAGGAGGAGAGGATAGATGGTGGAAAGTAGACCCACATTTATATGTAAAAATTGTATATATTATAGAGGGGGCACTTTAAATTAGTGGGAAATGGATGGAACATTCAATAAATGGTCAATTAGCTAAATATGGAAAAATTAATTTGAGAATGATTAAAAAGATTTAGGAGAAAAAACTGAAAATATAAATATACTACAGGAAAATACACTGGATATATGTCATATCTGTCTATGTATGTGTGTATGTGTTCTGATATCCTTTTCATTGATGTACAGTAAATATTTTCCATGTAAACACATCAATTAATATAAAAATGCATAAAGCTAAAAGTGAACTTCACATCATCACTGCTTTTGCACACTAACTATGGGAAAAACCACTTTGTCCTCTAGAAAAATTTGGAAATGGCCCAGATCTTTTGTTAAAACATGCAAACACACATATATGTTTTGTTTTCTTTTAAAAAAACGGGATCATATCATTCAAACAGGTACTCTTCTGTATGCAGAAATGTGATTTCTCCTCCTTGAATGGTGTTTTAGTTTCTTGGGCTTCTCAAAGCAATGCCATGAAATGGGTTGGCTTAAACAGTGGGAATTTATTTGCTCATGGTTGAGGCTAGGAAAATGTCCAAATCAAGGGGTAAACAAGGTGATGCTTTCTTTCCAAAGAGTGGCTGCTGCGATCTTTTGCTCATCTACCAGGCGCATGATGATGTCTGCTGGTCTCTCCCTTCTCTTCCCAGTTTCCTTGACTTCAGTTTCTTGCTTCTGTGGCTCTTTATTTCTAAATTCATTCTGTTTATAATGGCCTCTAATTAAGAAGGTTAAAACCCATTCTGGTTGAGGTGGAACACACCTAAACTGAAGTAACCTTATCCAAAGGTCCTTCTTATCAATGGGTTCACACCCACAGGAATGGATTAAATTAAAAAAAATATATTCTTACTGAGAAATCATCATACACATCCATCCTAAACATGGTGCACAATCAGTGGCTCCTGATGTGTATTTATCACCATGATCATTTTTTAGAACATTTGCTTCACTCTATAAAGGAAAAAAGAAAAAACTCATACATACCATACCTCTTACCCCGCCCTCTCATTGACCACTAGAATTTCCATCTACCCAATATATTTTACCCTTTGTTGCCCCTATTATTTGTTTATTATCTGTGATTTTTTTTACTCATCTGTCCGTACCCTGGATAAAAGGAACAACAGACACAAGGTTTTCACAATCCCACAGCTACATCGCAAAAGTTCTATCTTTATACAGTCGTCTTCAAGAATCAAGGCTACTGGAACACAACTCAACAATTTGAAGTACTTCCCTCCAGCCACTCCAATACACCATAAACTAAAAAGGGATATCTGTGTAGTGCATAAGAATAACCTCCAGAATAACCTCTTGACTTTGAAATCTCTCAGCCACTGAAATTTTATTTTGTCTCATTTCTCTCTTCCCTTTTGGTTAGGAGGTCTTTCTCAATCCCTTGATGCCAGGTCCCGGCTTATCCTGGAATTTCTGTCCCACGTTGCCAGGGAGATTTACACACCTTGGAGTCATGTCCCATGTAAGGGGGTGGGCAGTAAGTTTGCCTGTCAAGTTGGCTTAGCAAGAGAGACCACATCTGAGCCACGAAAGAGGTTCTCTGGGGGTGACTCTTGGGCCTGTTTTTAAGTAGGCATAGCTTATCCTTTGCAGAAGTAAGTTTCCTAAGGGCAACCCCAAGTTCAAAGGCTCAGTCTGTTGATTTGATTGTCCCCACTGCTTGCGAGAATATCAGAAATCCTCTAAATAGGGAAGTTGAATATTTCCTCCTTTCTCCCCAGTCCCCCAAGGGGACTCTGCCAGTCCCCCAAGGGGACTCTGCAAATACTTCTTTATTCACTGCACGAATTAATCTGGGATATATCAGGGCATCAGACTAACCTGGACAAAGCAACAAAATCTCATGCTCTATTCAAGATTCCATGTACTTATGGTGTTCAAATGAATTGACCATAGAAGTTAAATTAGGAAATACACTCCCAAAATATAAATTTTGCACCAAATAAACATCTCTTCCTTTGTTCTCACACTGAATTTGAAGTTTTAAAATATGGACAATATCATCCTTATCCTGTATTCTGATCTACCGTAATCATATCCAGATCAGCTTCCTTTATATCTCTACTCAAAGTCTGATTGCTTTTTCAGCTTTTTAAACAGTTCCTGTATGGGGAACTGCTGACTTTCATAGCTTCAGAGCTCAATCTCTGAGTTTCAGGTGTCACATGAATACCTGAAATTTCTGGGAAGGACCTGGTTATAAATAAATAGCATCTCAGAATTTAGAAATAACAGTTTCAACTCCACGACTGCTGTAAGAGCTTACAATTTAGTACCCTTTACAATAGGCCCTGACCTGCTAACCCATGTTCTCAATTTCAGTTCACCAAGTTTTTATATCATCATTAGTCCATATGATTGAGACATGATAATATTTGTCTTTTTGTTCCTGACATTTCAATCAACATACAGTCCTCAAGGTTCATACACCTAGTTAGATGCTTCACAACTTCATTCCTTCTTGAGACTGTTTAGTAGTCCATTGTATTTATACACCATAGCTCCCCCTCCCATTCCTTAGTCATTGTACCCTTAGGCCACCTCCATCCATTATGGATTGGGAGCACTGCTGCCATAAACACCAGAGTGCAAATATCGGAATGGATTAAATTTAAGAATATGTCTGGGGTACACACGGCTTCACATCACTACAGCTGTGTTTTGTTGTCATTGCCTCATGGCTATTCTCCTAGTTTTCACTTAGAGTTTGCAAAGAAAAGAGACTTTCCTACAGGATACTGAAAACAGAAGTGTAAAAAGTAATTCTGCCGTCTTGATAGTTTATTTTTTATTTTTTTAGCTTTTTAATTTTTTTTTATTAATAAAACCAGTCAACGTACAAGCATGAACATTCTTAACGTGTGAACATTCCATGCTTGGTGTGCAATCAGTGGTTCACGATATCATCATATAATTGTATATTCATCACCATGATCATTTCTCAGAACATTTACATCTTTCCAGAAAAAGAAAAAAGAAAAAACTCATACATACCATATCCCTTACCTCTCCGTCTCATTGACCACTAGTATTGACCTCTACCCAATTTGTTTTAACATTTGTTCCCCCTATTATTTATTTATTTTTAATCCGTATTTTTTACTCATCTGTGCATACCGTGGATAAAAGGAGCATCAGACACAAGGTTTCACAGTCACACAGTTGCTTTGTGAAAGCTGTATCATACAGTCATCTTAAAGAAACAAGGCTACTGGAACACAGCTCTAAATTTCAGGCACTTCCAGAGCCTCTCTAATACGCCTTAAACTAAAGAGGGGATGTCTATATAATGCATAAGAATAACCTCCAGGATAACCTCTCGACTCTATTTGAAATCTCTCAGCCACTGACACTTTATTTTGTCTTATTTCTCTCTTCCCTCTTTCAGTTGAGAGGGTTTTCTCAATCCCTTGACGCTGAGTCCCAGTTCATTCTAGGATTTCTGTCCCACGTTGCCATGGAGGTTTACAGCCCATGGAGTCATGCCCCATGTAGAGAGGGGGAGGGCAGTGAGTTTTGCCTGCCGTGTTGGCTGAGAGATAGGCCACATCTGAGCAAGAAAGGATGTTCTCTGGGGGTAACTCCTAGGCCTAATTTTAAGGAGAATTAGCCTATCCTTTGTGGGGATAAGTTTCCTATGAGCAAACCCCAAGATTGAGGGCTTGGCCTATTTCTTTAGTTGTCCCCACTGCTTGTGAGGCTATCAGGAATTCTCCACATGGGGAAATTGAATTTTCCCCCATTCTCACCATTCCCTGAAGAGTCTTTGCAAATACTTTTTAATTCACTATTTACATCACTCTGGGATTTATTGGGGCATCACTCTGGACAAACCTGCAAAATCTCATGCCCTATTCAAGGTTCCATATTCTTACGGTGTTCAATTAAACTGTCCACATATGTTATATTAGGAGATGAATTAGTCAAAATATAAATTTTGTACCAAATAAACATTTCTTGCTTTAGTCTCACACAGAAGTTGAAGTTTTAAAATATGAATTACCATCTGTTTTCAACACCCTGCAATTTTGACATTCCTTTGTTCTTCCTCATGCAAAAACATTTTTAAATTTGTACATTTAGTCACTATCATTGTACACTCTAGGCATTCCTAGATTATACCATCTCAGTCTTTATCATCTCTCTTTCCTTCTGCTTTCACTTGTGCCCCCAGCCCTCCTCCCTCTATCATTCTCACATTCAGCTTCATTAGATGTACTAACATTATTGTGTTACAGTTAGATAGTATTGTGCTATCCATTTCTGAATTTTTACAGTCAGTCCTGTTGCACAATCTGTATCCCTTCAGTTCCAATTACCCGATATCTACCCTACTTCTATCTCCTGATGGTCTCTGTTCTTAACTGAAATTCTCTAAGTTCATTCACTAATATTAGTTCATATTAGTAAGACCATACAGTATTTGTCCTTTTTGTTTCTGGCTAATCTCATTCAGCATAATGTCCTTAAGGTCCATCCATGTTATTACATACTTTATAACCTTATTTTGTCCTACAGCTGCATAATACTCCATTGCATGTGTATACCACAGCTTGTTTAGCATCTGTTGATGGACATTTGGTCTGTTTCCATTTCTTGGCAATTGTGACTAATGCTGCTATAAACATTGGTGTGCAAATGCCTATTTGTGTCCTTGCCCTCACATCCTCTGAGTAGATACCTTGCAATGTTATTGCTGGATCATATGGCAATTCTATACTTAGCTTCCTGAGGAAGCGCCAGACTGCCTTCCACAGTGGTTGTACCATTTGACATTCCTACCAACAGTGAATAAAGTGTGCCTCTTTCTCCACATCCTCTCCAGCACTTGCCATTTTCTGTTTTATTGATAATGGCCATTCTGGTGGGAATGAGATAATACCTCATTGTGGTTTTGATTTGCATTTCCCTAATAGCCACTGAAATTGAGCATCTTTTCGTGTGCCTTTTAGCCATTTGTATTTCCTCTTCTGAAAAGTGTCTGTTCATGTCTTTTGCCCATTTTGTAGTGGGGTTGTTTGTCTTTTTGTTGTTGAGTTGAATAATCTCTTTATATACTCTGAATACTAGACCATTCTCTGATATATCGTTTCCAAATATCGTCTCCCATTGTGTAGGCTGTCTTTTTACTTTCTTGACAAAGTTCTTGATACACTAAAGTGTTTAATTTTGAGGAGTAACCATTTATCTGTTTCTTTCTTCAATGCTCATGTTTTGAGTGTAAGTCTAGGAAACCACCTTCTATTATAAGGTTTATAAGATAGTTCCCTACATTTTCTTCTAAAAGTTTTATGGTCTTAGATCTAATGTTTAGATCTTTGATCCATTTTGATTTAATTTTTGTATTGGGTATGAGATATGGATCCTCTTTCATTCTTTTGCATGTGGATATCTAGTTCTCTAGAGACCATTTACTGAAGAGGCTGTTCTGTCCCAGGTGAGTTGGCTTGACTGCCTTATCAAAGATCAATTGTCCATAGAAGAGAGGGTCTATATCTGAACACTCTATTCCATTCCATTGGTCAGTATATCTATCTTTATGCTAGTGCCATGCTGTTTTGAGCACTATAGCTTCATAATACACTTTAAAGTCAGGTAGTGTGAGACCTCCGACTTCATTTCTCTTTCTCAAATATTTTTAGCTATTTGGGGCATCCTGCCTTTACAGTTAAATTTGGTTATTGGTTTTCTGTTTCTGAAAAGTAAGTTTTTGGGATATTAATTGGTATTGCATTGAATCTATAAATCAATTTAGGTAGAATTGACATCTTAACTATATTTAGTCTTCCAATCCATAAACACGGTATACCCTCCCATTTATCTAGGTCTTCTGTGATTTCTTTTAACAATTTCTTGTAGTTTTCTCTGTATAGGTCTTTTGTATTAGTTGCACTTATTCCTAAATATTTTATTCTTTTGGTTGCAATTGTAAATGGAATTTTTTTTCTTGATTTCCCCCTCAGCTTGCACATTACTGATGTATAGAAACTCTACAGATTTTTGAGTGTTGATCCTGCAACCTGCCACTTTGCTGTACTCATTTATTAGCTCTAGTAGTTTTGCTGTGGATTTTTCAGGGTTTTTAACATACAATATCATATCATCTGCAAACAGGTAGAGTTTTACTTCTTCCTTTCCAATTTTGATGCCTTGTATTTCTTTTTCTTGTTTAATTGCTCTGCCTAGAACTTCCAACACAATGTTGAATAACAATGGTGATAGTGGACATCCTTATCTTTTTACTGATCTTAGGGGGAAAGTTTTCAGTTTTTCCCCATTGAGGATGGTGTTAGCTGTGGGTTTTTCATATATTCCCTTTATTATGTTGAGGAAGTTTCCTTCTATTCCTATCCTTTGAAGTGTTTTCAACTGGAAAGGATGTTGAATTTTGTCAAATGCCTTTTCTGCATCATTCGAGAGGAGTCTGCTTTGATTGTTGATATGGTGTATTAATTCATTGATTTTCTTATGTTGAACCATCCTTGCATACCTCGGATCCCTTGCATCCCTACTTGGTCATGGTGTATAATTCTTTTAATGTGCTGCTGAGTTCAATTTGCGAGAATTTTTAAAAGGATTTTTGCATTTATATTCATTAGATTGGCTGCTTGTTTTCTTTTCTTGTAGTATCTTTGTCTGGCTTTGGTGTGAGGGTGATGTTGGCTTCATAGAATGAGTTAAGTAGCCTTCCCTCCTTTTCAGTTTTTTTCAAGAGTTTGAGCAGAATTGGTACTAATTCTTTCTTCAATGTTTGCTAGAGTTCATATGTGAAGTTATCTGGCCCTGGACTTTTCTTTTTTGGGAACTTCTTAATGACTAATTCAATTTCTTTACTTGTGATTGGTTTGTTGAAGTTGTCTATTTCTTCTCGAGGCAATGTTGGTTGTTGATGCCTTTCTAGAAAGTTATCTATTTCATCTACGTTGCCTAGTTTATCAGCATAAAGTTGTTCATAGTATCCTCTCATTACCTCCTTCATTTCTGCCGTGTCACTGATTATGTCTCCTCTTCCATTTCTGGTTTTATTTATTTGCATCCTCTCTCTTCTTCTTTTTGTCAACCCTGCTAAGGTTCCATCAGTCTTACTGATTTTCTCATAGAACCAACTTCTGGTTTTGTTGATTTTATTGATTGTTTTCATGTTCTCAGTTTCATTTATTTCTGCTCTAATCTCCGTTATTTCTTTCCTTTTGCTTGCTTTGAGATTAGTTTGCTGATCTTTCTCTAGTTCTTCCAAGTGAGCAATTAATTCCTCAGTTTTTGCTCTTTCTTCTTTTTTGATATAAGCATTTAGGGCAATAAATTTCCCCCTTAATACTGCCTTTGCTGAATCCTATAGATTTTGATGGATTGTGTTTTCATTTTCATTTGCCTCAAGATATTTATCCCCCCTCCCCACTCCCCACCCCTAGGAGTTTTGATAATGTTTTCAGATGACCGAGTTGAAAAGGTTTCCCAGGATATAAAACACATCCTGCAGTAGCTTCTACAGAAAGGCTACATAGGAGGTAGATTATTTTAAGTCCTTTCATGTTTCTTGTAAATTCTTTTGTCTTGTAATTTCTTCCTAGACCCACTAGTTGTTTAAGAGTATGTTGTTGAGCCTCATATATTTGTGAATTTTCTGGCCCTCTATTATTGATTCCCAACTTCATTCCTTTATGATCTGAGAAAGTGTTTGTATGATTTCAGTCTTTTTAAATTTATTGACACTTGCTTTGTGACACAGCAGATGATCTATCCTTGAGAATGATCCATGAGCACTTGAGAAAAAGGTGTATCCTCCTGTTGTGGGGTGTATTGGTCTATAAATGTTACGTCTAGTTTGTTTATTGAATTATTCAAATTCATTGTTCCTTTATTCATCCTCTGTCTGGATGTTCTGTCCATTGATAAGAGCAGGGAATTGAAATCTCCAGCTATTATGGTAGATGGGTCTGTTTCTCTTTTCTCTGTTTTCAGTGTTTGCCTCATGTATTTTGGAGCTCTCTGGCTCAGTGCATAAATATTTATGTTTGTTATTTATGTTTGTTATGTCTTGTTGAATTGTTCCTTTTATTAATATATACTGTCTTCTTTGTGTCTTTTAATTGTTTTACATTTGAAGTGTAATTTGTTGGATATTAGTAAAGCTACTCCTGCTCTTTTCTGATTGTTTTTTGCATGGAATATCTTTTCCCAACCTTTCACTTTCAACCTATGTTTATCCTTAGGTATAAAATGTGTCTCCTATAGACAGCATATAGATGGTTCCTGTTTTTAAATGCATTCTGCCAGTCTATGTCTTTTGATTGGGGAGTTTAATCCATTAATGTTTAGTGTTATTACTGTAAGGGCAGTACTTTCTTCTACCATTTTGCCTTTTGGATTTTGTATATCATACCTAATTTTTCTTCTTTTTACCTTTACTGATAGTCTTCATTTCTACACTATTCTCCACACCTCTCTCCTGTCTTTTCGTATCTGTCTCTAGTGCTCCCTGTAGTATTTCTTGCAGAGCCGGTCTCACGGTCACAAATTCTCTCAGTGATTTTTTTTTCTGAAAATGTTTTAATTTCCCCCTCATTTTTGAAGGACAGTTTTGCTGGATATAGAATTCTTGCTTGACAGTTTTTCTCTTTTAGTATCTTAAATATATCATCCCACTGTCTTCTTGCCTCCATGGTTTCTGCTGAGAAATCTATGCATAGTCTTATTGGGCTTCCCTTGTATGTGATAGATTGCTTTTCTCTTGCTGGTTTCAAAATTCTCTTTCTCTTTGACATTGTAAGTGTCTTGCAGTAAGTCTATTTGGATCTGTTCTGTTTGCTGCACTTCTTTTAAGTCTTTCATAAGAGTTGGGAAATTTTCAGTGATAATTTCCTCCATTAGTTTTTCTCCATCTTTACCCTTCTCTTCTCCGTCTGGAACACCCACAACGTGTATATTTGTGCGCTTCATGTTGTCATTCAATTCCCTGAGTCCCTACTCATATTTTTCCATTCTTTTCCCTATATTTTCTTTTGCTTGTTGGATTTCAGATGTCCCATCCTCCAGTTCACTAATCTTATGTTCTGCCTCTTGAAATCTAACATTGTAGATTTCCATTGTTTTTTCATCTCTTCTACTGTGCCTTTCATTCCCATAAGTTCTGCGATTTGTTTTTTCAGACTTTCGATTTCTTCTTTTTGTTTGTCCCTTGCCTTCTTTATATCCTCATCCTCAATTCATTGATTTGATTTTTGATGAGGTTTTCCATGTCTGTTCTAACATCCTGAATTAATTGTTTCAACTCCTTTATATCATTTTAATTGTTGGTTTGTTCCTTTGAGTGGGCCATATCTTCAGTTTTCCTAGTATGAGTCATTATTTTTTGCTGGCATGTAGACATTTAATTTCCTTAATTAATTTATTCTAGAGATTGTTTTCACTTTTTTCGTTGTTGTTGTCTGTCTGTTCTTTGACAGTTCAGCTTATTCTAGACCTCTAGCTTAGGTTTTATTTAACAGATCAGAATTTTTCAGTTCTTGTTTCTTTGTGTCTTGCCTTTTTTTCACCCCTTAAAAGGGTCTACTTAGGTATTATAGACCCTAGTCAGATTTTCCCAGACCAAACTGGCCTCTTTTCAGGAGGAAAGAGTCACCTGTGTCAGTTTTCCATGAGGGTGAGACCTAGAAGGTTGAAAGACTATCCTATGAAGCCTCTAGTCTCTGTTTTTCTTATCCTGCCCAGTATGTGGCGTTTGTCTGCCTACAGGTCCCTCCAGCATAAGGTGATATGGTCCCTTTAACTTCAGCAGACTTTCCCTGCTGGGAACATGGTTGAGACAGAGAAGAGGTTGTAGGCTGGCTTTAATGGCTTCAGTTTTCCAGACTCTGGGGTCTGAATTCCTTGAGGGAGGGATTCCATATGAGCGGCCCCCCACCCCCACCCCCCGGGAAGGCACAGCCTCCAGACACACTCTCTGACAAGCTTAATTCTGCCTTTGCCTGGGGTAGTTGGAGCCTGAGACACCTTGTAGTTTTATCCAAAGAACAGTCAAGCTGTAGAAACAAAGCCAAAAAAAGAAAAGGAAAAAAAAAGTCTTTTTCAGAGCAGGACCCCCATTCCTTGGGTTTGCCAATCAAAAGCTTAAGTTGGTACATTGTTCTTTGTATCTCCAGATCTTATGTGCCCCCTCCTTTCCTTACAGGGCCCAGACCCTCTCAAGTATTTTGTGCTGTCCGATCCAAAAAAAAATCTCTGTTTTTTTTCTTTTCTTTTTCTATCAGCTCTGCCCTCTCTGCGCCAGGGCAAAAATCAGCCACCTCAACTTTTACTGGAGGTTCAGCTGAGCTGGGGACCTATTTTTAGTAGTCAGAATTTGATAATTAATTCCACTATTGGAGCTTGGTTGAGCTCAACCCCTTGCTGCTAGTAAAGTCTCTTTCCTTTCCCCTCTGGGAACCAGCCTGTTGGGGAGGGGCACCAGCCTTCATGGCTTGGGGAACTCATGGTTCTGTGTGGGATTGCAGCTGGTCCAGCTTGTGTGTTCAGTCACTGATGTGGCCCCTGGCTATTTTTTGCTCCGTACTATTCCTGGCTATTTACTAGCTGCTCTGGAGGATGAACTAAATTCCAAACCTCACTAAGCCACCATCTTGGACTCTCCCTACTCGTCTTGATAGTTTTGACTTTATGAATGTTTAAAACTATTGACTGGTACAGGAAACACATTTATCACATGCTTGACATGGGAAAAATATATGTGATGTGTTTTACAATGTAGTGCCGAAGTAATAAAACTTTAAACATGGGCATATGGATAAAGAAAAAGGCATCTCAGCAAAATATATAAATGGCCAAAGAGACATATTTTCAACCCTTTTAGTAAATTTCATTAGAATGAAAATAATATTGTTTGCTGCTTTTGTCAAAGATTTAAAAGATTGGGTTAAGATTAGGGTTAGGGTTACCAGGGAGTACAGAAAAGGGTCCTCTGAGTCTGTGAATTGGCACCGGCTCTCTCTGTATCAGACTAGAAGGCTTAAAAATTACTTTAACCCCTTGTCCCTGCAGTTTTGTTACTGAAGATGTATATGTAAGGCTATTCACTTTGGTTTTGATTTGCATTTTCCTGTTGACCAGTGATGTTAAGCATCTTTTTATGTGCTTATTGACCATTTGTATGTCTTCACTGAAGAAGTTTCTGTTCCCATCCTCTGTCCATTTTTAAATTGGGTTGTGTTGAATTGTGGCACTTTATATATTCTGAATATTAAATTCTTAACAGATATATGGTCTTCAAATATTTTCTCACATCCTGTAGTCTGTCTTTCACTTACTTGATAGTGTAAGTTTACAATGAGTTTTAAATTTTGATGAAATGCATTTTATCTATATTTTTCATTTGTTGCTCGTGCTTTTGATGTCATATCTAAAGAATTCCTAGCCAGTCCAAGATTGTGAAGATTTTTTCCCTGTTTTTCTTCTAAGAATTTCAGAATGTGTATATCTAGTTTCCCCAGCACCATTTGTTGAAGAGGCCATTTTGCCTCCCAATTAATGAACTTGGCGTCCTTGTCAAATATCAGTTTGCCATAGATATATGGGCTCATTTCTGAACTCCCAGTTCTAGTCCATTGGTCTGTATGTCTGTTTTTATACCAGTAGCACACTGTTTTGATTGCTGTGGCTTTGGAGTAAGATTTGAAATTAGGACATGTGAGACCTCCAGCATTGCTCTTTTTCAATATTGATTTGACTATTCTGGTTTCCTTGCACCTCCATATGTATTTGAGGATTGTTTTTTCCATTTCTGCACAAAAGGCTTCTGGGATTTTGATCCAGATTACATTGAATCTGTAGATTGCTGGGGGTAGTATTGGCATCTTAACAATATTAAGTTTGTGAACACAGTATGTGTTTTTATTTATTTAGGTCATCTTTAATTTCTTTCAGCAGTATTTTATAGCTTTCTGTGTTCAAGTCTTTCACCTCCTCATTTAAATTCATTCCTAGGTACTTTATTCTTATAGATGTTATTGTACTGAAATTGTTTTTTAAAATATCTGTTTAGGATTGTTCTTTGCAGAGGTATAGAAACGCAACTGATTTTTGTATGTTAACCTTGTAGCCAGCAACTTTTTTTGAATCTGTTTATTGGTTTTAGTAGTTCTTGTGGATTCTTGGGGATTTTTTAGTGAAAGATCACATCACCTGTGAATAGAGATAGTTTTACTTCTCCCTTTATAATTTGGATGTCTTTTGTTTCTTTCTCTTGCCTCATTCTCTGGGTAGGACTTCCAGGATGAGGCTGAATAGCAGTGATGCAGGTAGGCGTCCTTGTCTTGTTCGAGACCTAGCAGGAAGTCTTTCAGTCTTTCATCGGGGAGTATGTTAGCTGGGGGTTTTCGTATGTACCCTTTATCACGTTGAGGAAGTTTCCTTCTAGATTTTTAGTGTTTTTATCATGAATGGATGTTGGATTTTTAGCATCAATTTCTTTACTCACTACAGGTCTATTACATCTTCTGTTTCTTAATGATTCAGTCTAGGTAAGTTGTGTTTTTCTAGGAATTTGTCCATTTGCTAAAGGTTATCTGATTTGTTGGCATACAGTTGTAACTCAGTTAATTTCTGTAAGGTCAGTAATAATATTCCAAATTTCTTTTCTGATTTTAATTAGTTGCTTCTTCTCTCTTTATTTTTTCTTTGTCATTGTAGCTAAAGGTATATCAGTTTTACTGATCTTTTCAAACAAACACTTTTTGGTTTCATTATTTAAGTTGACTGTTTTTCTGTTCTCTGTTTCATTTAACTTTGCTTTAATCTTCTTTATTTCCTTCCTTCTACTAACCTCACTAGTTAGGTTATTGATTTAGATCTTCTTTTATAATGTAGGTGTTTCTAGCTGTAAATTTCCCTCTGTGCACTGCCTTTGCTACGTCCCATATATTTCAGTTTGTTTTATTTTCCTTTTCATTTATCTGTAAGAACTATCTGATTTCCTTTGTGATTTCTTCTTTGACTCATTGGTTATTTAAGAATGTATTGTGAATCTTCAAGTTTTCCTTCTATTATTGATTTCTGGCTTTCTTCCATTGTGGTTAGAGAAGATGCTCTGTATGATTGTATCATTTTATATTTATTGAGACTTGTTTTGTGGGTGAATATATCATCTATCCTGGAGAATGCTCCATGGCACTTGAGAAGAATATGTATGCTGCTGTTTTGGGCTAGAGTGTGCTATATATGTCAGTTAGGTCTAGTTCATTTATGGTATTGATGAAATATTCTGTTTCTTTATTGGTCTTCTATCTAGATATTCTATAAATTATTGAATGTGGTATATTGAAATGTCCTACTAATGTAAACTGTCTTTTTCTCTCTTCAGTTTTGTCAAACTTTGTTTCATGTATTTTGGTGTTCTGTTATTAGGTACATGCATGTTTTTAATTTTTAGTGTGAGAAATAACATGTATACAAAAAAAGCAATGAATTTCAAAGCATACTGCAATAATTAGTTGTAGAATAGATTTCAGAGTTTACTATGGGTTACAGTTCTACAATTTTAGGCTTTTATTTCTAGCTGCTCTAAGACACCAGAGCCTAAAATAAATATCAGTATTATAATTCAGCAGTCATACCCATTTGTTAAATTCTATCTTCTCTATTACAACTCCACCTTCTCCGTTGATCTTTCTCCCAATCTTTAGGGGTATCTGGGCTATGCCCATTCTAACTTTTTCATGTTGGAAGGGGCTGTCAATAATAGGGTATAGGGGGATGGAACTAGTTGATGTTCTCGAGAGGCTGGCCCCACTGGGTTTCAGGACTTATCTGGCCTAGGAACCCATCTGGAGGTTCTGAAAAGTAATCATAGTGCATGGAACCTTTGTAGAATCTCAGATAAAGCCCTAGTTGTTCTTTAGGGTTGCCAGGAATGGTTTTTGTTGAGAGTTTAGCAAACCAGGATAAATAACAATATCTAGCTGAAGCTTGTATAAGAGTAGCTTCTCAACTCTATTTGAACTCTCTGAGCCACTGAGTCCCAATTTGTTACAATTCTTTCCCTTTTTTGGTCAGGAAGACATTTTTGATTCTATGGTGCCAGGGCCAGGCTCATCCCTCAAAGTCATATCCCACATTGCCAGGGAGACTTTCACCGCTGGATGTCATGACCCATGTAGGTAGAAGGGCAATGATTTTACTTGCAGAGTTGGGCTTAGAGAAGGAGAGGCTACATTGGTCCAACAAAAGAGAGAGGCTACATCAGAGCTATAGAAGAGGTCCTCTGGAAGTAATTCTTAGGTATAATGATAGTTAGGTTCCACTACATAAATAAGCTTCACAAGAGCAAGCCTCAAGATCAAGGGCTTGACGTATTGACTTGGGAGTCCCTAATGTTTGAGACAGTATCAGGGTTTCTCCGGTGGTAAAGTTTAATAGTTCCATTGTTTCTTTCCCATCCCTCAAGGGTTTTTGCTAATACTTTATAATTATCTGCTCTGCACATTCTGGGATATATCCGGGCCTTATGTTAAGCTATACAGAATTACAAGCCTTCATTCCCATTCTGGGCTCCCTGTGTTTGGGTTAAGTGATATATCCAGACAGGTTGAATTAGATTACATACTATAGAACATTTAGATTTGGGGCAAAATAAACCCCCTTTCCTTTGATCGCATAGGGTAGATGAAGTTCTAAATCACAGACAGTGTCCTCCTGTATTCTGATTTACCTTAGTCCTGGCCTGATTGTCTTTGTTCTTTTTTTTTTTTTTTTAACTTTTTTATTGTATAATATAACATATACACAAAGCAAAGAAAGAAAAAAGCAATAGTTTTCAAAGCATTCTTCAACAAGTAGTTACAGAGCAGATTCTAAGAGTTTGTCATGGGCTATCATTTCATCATCATCCAAAAAAATATCCCAATTGTCTTCATTCTTATCTCTAATTAAAAGGTGATCTCTTTTTTGGTCCCTTTAAATTAGTGTGAGTCTTAGGTGTCACACAGGTAGCCAGAGTCCTAGGGAAATAACAGATTGTATAATATATATATGCAGCACAGCCTATCAAAATCTAGAAATAAAAATTACCGCTGTGGACTAAATGTGACTGTTAAAAGAGCGTATAACCTAGGCCCCACTTTTTTTAAACAAGTATTTTCTAAAAGAAACCATGCAATATTTGCTCTTTTGTTTCTGGCTTATTTTGCATCACATAATGTTGCATGGGTTCATTCACAACGTTGCATGCCTCATGACTTCATTCCTTTCCGTAGCAGCACAATATTTGATCATAGCTATACACCACAGTTCGCCATTCTTCTTCTCAGTTAATGTATCCTTCAGCCAAAGTCCAGTGGGCATGATGGATAATGTCCAAACTCAATAGTCCATGTGTCACGTTATCCTCACTTAGTTGTATAATCATCAGCATTCTCAATTTTAGACAATTTTCATTGTTCCCCGAAGGAAAATAACCAATAAGCACACCCTTTCAAGTAGAAAATCCCAAACTCCCTTTAACTCTCGTCCTTTTCCCCCAGTTACTTACCTCTGTTGTTGCTGTGGTACTGTTGATGTCTTTCTGTTCAACATTGCCCATATAGCATGCAGTAGTTGTTTCCCCCCTATTTCCCTGTATTATCAACTCTTTGTACAAGATTCATACCTTTGGAGTAGTTCATGCAAGAACATATTTATGTTTGTAGTGTTAATTGGTGGGATACATTGCTCTATATAACCCCTTTCAATCAAGTTCACCTTCAGTATGGCCTGTTACTTATAGACCCATTCATTAATGGTTAACTGCCTTCACTTCTCTCTGTTCCCTTACGTTTGTTTAGCCTCATTAGCTAACCATTCATACACCTCTAACTTCCATGTATCTCCAGGTCCTCTATATTCTGTATTTTAAGCCTCTGAGTTTACCGTTACCAAGGTCATAAAAGCAAAATCATATAGTATGCATCCTTTTGGGTCTGGCTTCTTTCACTTAGCATTATGTCCTCAAGGTTCATCCATGTTGTCATGTGCTTTGGGACATCATTTTGTCTTACTGCTACATGGTATTCCATTGTACGTATATACCACATTTTGTTTATCCGCTTATTTGTTGATGAGCACTTGGATTGTTTCTGTCTTTTAGTAATTGTGAATTATAGAAATATGACCATATTTGTGCATTTATTTTAGATCATGTAAGAAATAAAAGACATTTATACATACTGAGACTACAGTTAACACAGGCATTTGTATTTACCTCTGTGGTTACCTTTACTGGAGATATTTATTTCTTAATATACCTTCAAATAGCTGTCTTATTGACCTTTTCTTTGAACAGAAAGTACTCTGTTTAGCATTTCTTGATAGTTCTTGGGGTGAGAGTTCCTCAGCTTTTGTTTTTTTGTAATGTCTCAGTCTCTTTCCTTCATCTTTGAAGTACACTATTGCTAGATACAGAATACTTGGCTAGCAGTTTTTTTTTCCTTCAGCATTATAAATATGTTCTATAACTGCTTTCTCACCTCTGTTTTTTTTATTAGAAATTAACACTTATTCTTGTTGAGGATTCATTGTATGTGACGAATTGTCTCTCTCTGCTTTTAAGATTAGCTCATTGTCTTTGACTTTCCAATAATTATCCTGTGTCTCAGTGTGGAGATATTTAAGTTTATACTGCTTGGAATTAATTGTGGTCTTGGATGTGTAGATCTATGTCTTCTATCAAATTTAGGAAGCTTTTAGACATTATTTCTTCAAATATTCTTTCTGCCCCTTTCTTTTTTTCTTCTCTTATTGGGACTCTCGTATTGCATATATTGATATGCTGCATGCTTTCCTATAAATCCCCTAGGTTTGCTCACTTTTTCTTATTCTTTTTTCTTTCTGTTCTTCAGACTGAATAATTTCAGCTCTCCTAATTTTAAGCTCATGTATTCATTCTTCTGTCTGTTTTAAACATACTGCTGAATGTCTCTAATTTTTTTTTAGCTATTAATGTGATTTTCGTCACCAGAATGTCTGTCTAGTTACTTTTTTTTTTGGCATGGGCAGGCTCTGGGAATCGAACCCAGGTCTCCAGCATGGCAGGCAAGAATTCTACCACTGAGACACCTTTGCCCTGTTTAGTTTCTTTTTAAAATTTCTGATTCCTCCTTTTGTTTATGAATCATGTTCCTGATTTTTTAAATTGTGCCCATGTTTTCATTTAACTCATTAAACTTATTTAGGATAGTTGACTTAGTATCTTTGAGTAATGGTTCAAGAGTTTGACTTTCCTCTGTTTACTATTTTGTTCCATAGTATGACCTTGTTGGATGTCTGGGCAGTTGAACATTTTGATGTGCTAATTCAGACTCTTCCTCTTCCCCAGGGTTTTAATGTAGAATGACTCTCTGTTAAGGCTGTTCTTCAACATTTAGCCCAGCTTATACTGAAAGTATAGTTTTGCCTATAGTGAATAGTTGGATTCTTCTCAGGTTCTTTGTGAGCTCCCATCTTCCCCTGGGTATGTGTGGTAGATTTAAAGAATTCCCCAGTGTGTAAGACATCTATAAAAGGAGTTTCCCTCCTTAGTCTCTTCCCAGTTGATCATCTCAGCTCTGCTCCTGTGCTTTGCGCCACCTTTCCACACTGCTTATTTGCCCCAGTAAATTCCACAGTAGCACACTCAGACACTCATCTTGAGTAAGTCTTCCAGGGAGCAGGTTGGGATGATTTACAGGTTTGCCCAATTTGTTCCTTTAGGTGCTTTAATAATAGCATGCCAGGAACCCACACTGGGATATGCACGGGCCACCAAGCCATCATCCCCAATTGAGGGGGCCAGTTTGGGACAAGTGAACTCATTCCATGGCTTTCCTACCATCTTTCATTTTTATTTGTCCAGATTCAGTGTTTGCTGAGTTTTGTTTATTCTCTTTTGTTTCCCAGAGGTCTGGGAATGTTTACTGTGACATATTCTGCCTATTTCTCGCTGTTTCCTAGGAGGGACTGGAATTTACCAAGGATGTATTACTCAGCCCTTTTTTGCCAACATCACCTGTCTATATACTTTTTTTTTTTAACTTATTATATAAGTTAAATATTTTGAAAGAATACATATCATGATAACAGTGGTTACCTTTGGGATGCAGAATTGTAGATGGATGGCTTTTTACATTTTCTCTAAGATATATATTTATTATGCACTAAGAAGGAAACAGAGTAAATCTTTTGGGGGAAAAAAGTGGTGCTTTAAGACCACATTAAATTTCCAAACTCAAAGGTAGGACACTTTCATTTTGATTAATCCCCTAAATTGCTTTGGTGTTAGAAAGATGTTATTTTGCAGAAAAACATCCCGTTGCAAATGGACTGTGTTTTCTGAGTCTGAATCCTTTTTAGATGTGTTTTGAGGTGATGCCAGTTAAAATAGTTGGATATAATACAGGTGCATCATGTTTGTGCCCCGCATCTGTGGGGAAATAAAATTTCTCTGGATTTCTCCATGCCCCTGAGAAAAGCCCTAGCTTCCTGAGACCCAGAAATGTATATAATAGAAAGATGGAGAATGTCTCTCCACTTCCACTGGAATCCTTTACTTCACATGGACTGAGAATTAGTGCTATGGCTCTTTGTTTAGCTAATTGTTGTGATACAAAAGGGAATACAGTTTCCATTATCTCCCTGAGGTGGGCCACATGGTCAAGGCCTGAACTGGGTGCCTAGCCAAGGAACCAACAAGTGTGGGCATCCAGATATCGGAAGGGAGGCGGCCCAGGCCTGTGAAAAATCTTGAGTCATAATAACTATAGGTACAAAGGCATATTTGAACCCTGAAAGAGGTTTTATTTATATTCCACAAAATAAAAGTGAGACCCAGAATTCTTTCCATCCCATCTCCAAGGAGCAAAGGGTTTTTCCCCCGCTTTCAGGAGTGGTGGGGGGAGGCAGTTGCTTTTTTCTCCTATATATAAGCAGAGAAAATCCATTTTCCTCTGTTGCCCACCTATCATATAAGCTTTGAAGTTTGTGTGCCTGGTTCATTGACCTAGCTGTCATTTCATTACTGCGAGGGTAGAATGAGAGTGCACTGAACCACTTGGTAGTTATTTGCTTTTTAAGGGAATAGTGCTATTCAGTTTCTGATCAAGACTTCCTTGTGTGCATGTTCTGGATAAATTATTAAGATGAATATTAAAAACCCAACGATACATTCCCTAAATTGCCCTACTGATTAGAGAAACTATGAGTTTTAGTATTCATGTTTTTACATTTTTACCTTGCTTGGTTCTTAGGAAGGAGAGAAGAAGAATTTTAACATATTTATCATAGAATTCAACGAGAAAAACTAATAAAACCATAGTGATACTATAGCTTAATTTTGCCCCTTGCAAATGCCCTTTAAGTGGAAGCTTTCCAATGTAAAATTACTTTAACATGAAAGAATTAAACTCTAATGGTATTGTTTTTTTCAGGTGACAAGGCAACTATATGAGCCACTAGTTATGCAACTGATTCACTGGTTTACTAACAATAAGAAATTTGAATGTCAGGATACTGTCGCCTTACTAGAAACTATCTTGGTAAGTCATTGTTGGTTCTTTTCCTGCCTTTCCCATTGACTAGTTATGTTTGATCTATATTTAGAATTGCAAGACAAGTTATCCTGTCAAGATACCAAAATATACCACCTGCTCGATCATATAGTCTTTCTTGCTTTTGTTTTAGGAAATTGATGAAATACCATTTTAATGGATAGGACACCATTTTTATTTACTGAAGTGATATTTTTAAATTTCTGCAAGCAAATCTAGTTCACATTTTTTGTTATGCTTTATTTTTTGGAGAGAATTGTAATAAATTTGACAAACTTATTCTACATTACAGCTGTATATGTGAGCATGTGTGTGTTGAGGTTGGGGAGAAGGAGTAAGACTGTTCTTGGGCTTTTATCAGAGTTATGCTATGCTCTCACTTTTTAAAAAAATAACCATAGTACAAGAAGTATCTTGGCACTAAAAGGAATTTTTTGAGCTTATCAATATTCTCCTGCATTCAGATTGAACAACTAAAGGACCCTAGAAACTAGGTTACCTTTTACATAGAAACATCCTGAGACTGTAGAGACTGGGCCCCTGCCTCTCTGAAGGCAGAAATAGAAAGGAATGTATCTGTTCCTGCATTCTCAGTTCCCTTTGACCTGTGTTGAACTTGAGATCAGCTAAAACCTTACTTGCATTTTGACATCAATTTTATAATTTTTTTTAGCCTTTGTGAATAACTTTATATTTGATTCCTTTAAATGTGTTTTTAAAAAATTTTACGTAGTATCTCAGCCTATAATTTTGTTTTGTCATATATATCCTTTCAAATGAAAACCACCAGTTAAAAATAAATATAAAAAAAAACTCCACCAGTTAAACACTTAGCAAGTTTATCCAAACAAGCAATGTTTAATTCTGTATTTTTGTAAATTGATTCCAGTTTGACTCTGTGTTATCACTTTCTTCTAACTTAAAGATGAGCCAGAGGAAGCAGGGAATTTGGCAAGGCCATTCCAGACAGGAAATAAAGTCATGTGGGATGTGATGAGTTCATGATTTAGTTCAGTCTGTTGTGCGTTTTGGTAGCATAAGGGCATTGTGAGGGGGTGTGTTAGGGCGGAATAGTTCCGGGCGGAATAGTACCACGCGGCAGGTTGGTGGCCCTCCACTTAGCCTGGGTGGTCCTGGTCCTGCTGCTGTCCATGTAATTACAAATAGTGCTGCCTCTCACTCTGAGATGGTAAGGTGAGTCACTGAGTATTTTTAGTTAAGATGGTAACAGTTATACCTACGGTTTAATTTGCTGCGGTGCCTACCAGTGAATATTGCCTGTAATCAATATTTAATTAAATTTTATGTTTGTCTTATTATTATTGTTTTTTAAGATTTTTATTGTAAACCATAACAAGCAAACATACATTCTTGACATACAAATGTTGAATACATGGTGTACAATCAGTGGCTCACAATATCATCACATAGTTGTGTATTCATTACCATGATTATCTTTTTTTAACATTTGCATTTTTCCAGGAAATAAAGAAAAAAGAAAGAAAATCTCATACATACCATACCCCTTACTGCTCCCTCTCGTTGACCACTAGTATTTCAATCTGCTCAATTTATTTTAACCTTTGTTCCCCCATTTGTTTGCTTTTTTTCCTTATTTTTTACTCATCTGTTCATACCGTAGTTAAAAGGAGCATCAGACAAGGTTTTCACAATCACACAGTCATAATGTTTGTTTTATTTTTGTTTAGATAGATTTAATCTAATGTTTCTATTCTAACATTTTTATCTCAGCTGCTTCTTTTCCCCTTTTGACCCTTGAAGGAAATATATGGTTTTCAGAAATTAATCTCATAAGATAATGAGAAAGTAAAATGAGTAGTTGAGGGAAGAAAAGGTAAAGGAGGAGACTGAACTCAGGAGGTTACAACACTCAAGTGAAAGAGTGTCCACACGTTTCTAAGGAACAATGGCTCATTCCCTGATGTCACCACAGGTAATATTTATTTACCCCAGCTCTGAGCAGCTTCATAAATATTACCTCTTCACTTTTCCCTGGTTTATATAACCTTCTTGATTTCTAGGTAGCACAGCCATCAAGGATTTGCATTTAGCAAGTCACGGGGATGTTAGGTAGAACATCCCTATTTCACTGTTTAGTGTTTGTGCGTGTGTGTGTGTTAACTTTTCCCGAATGGACCTGCGTGTGGTAATACCTAGAGGGAAACAAAAGGATATAATGGAATAATTTTCTGTTAACATTGTACATATTTCATTAGCTATTTTCTTTAGTGACTGTGCCTTTATAGGGACTGCTCTTACAGGGTGTTAGGTTGTTTTTTTATTTCCCACTTAAAAAAAAAATTAGAGAAGTTGTAAGTTTACAGAAAAATCATGCATAAAATTACAGAGTTCTCCTATGCCATCCTATTAACCATTTATATAAGTAGTGCATTTGTTACAACTCGTGAAAGAACATTTTTATAATTATACTATTAACTATTGTCCATTGTTTACAATAGGGTTCACTGTTAGTGTTACATACTTCCATGTTTTTTGTTTTTCTTAAGTATTTATTCTAAGTACAACTTAAAATTTACCCGTTTAATGACATTCAAATATATAATACAGTGCTGTTACACTCAATGCAAAACTGTATGATCAGCCTGAATAGAAAGTCTGTACAATTTGAGCATTAACTCCTTAACCCCTATTCCAATCCCTATATTCTATATTCTGACTCTGTGAGTTTGCTAATTCTGATCATTTCATATCAGTGAGGTCATACTACATTTGTCTTTTTGTGTCTGGCTTATTTCACTCAACATGATGTCTTAAAGTTTCATCCATGTTGTTGCATGTATCCAAACTTCATTCCTTTTCACAGTTCAGTAATATCCTATTGTGTGCATATACCACATTTTCTAAAGTCCATTCATTGTTTGATGGGTTGCTTCCATCTTTTTGCAATTATAAATAATAGCACTCTGAACATTGGTGTGCAAATATCTGTTTGAATCCCTGCCTTCATATCTTTTAGGTATATACCTAGAAGTAAAATTGCTGGGTTATAGGGTAATTCTGTACGTTCTGAGGAACCACCATCCTGTCTTCCACACCATTTTACATTCCCATCAACAATGAATGAACATTCCTATTTCTCCCTATCCTCTTCAACACTTGTAATTTTCCATTTTTTTAATACTAGCCCTTCTAATAGGTGTGAAATGGTATCTCATTGTGGTTTTGATTTTCATTTCTGTTATAGCTAGTGATGTTGAGCATTTTTTTTGTGTGTGCTTTTTGGCCATTTGTATATTTTCTTTGGAGAAATGTCTCCAAGTTTTTTGCCGTTTTTTAAAATTCAGTTGTCTTTTTGTTGTTAAATCGAGGATTTCTTTATGTATTTTGAATGTTAACCCTTACTGGACATGTAGTTTCCAAATATTTTCTCCTGTCATGTAGGTTGTCTTTTCATTTTCATGATAAAGTCCTTTGATCATAAAATTTTGATGAGGTTCCATTTATCTATTTTTTCTTTTATTGCTTTGGGTGTAAATTCTAAGAAACCATTATGTAATGCAAGGTTCTGATGATACTTCTTTATGTTTTCTCCCAGGAAGTTTATAGTTCTAGTTCCCGTATTTAGGTCTTTGATCCATTTTGAGTTGATTTTTGTATTTGTTATGAGGTAGGGGTCTGCCTTCATTTTTTTTACACATGGACATCTGGTTTTCCCATTGCCATTTGTTGAAGAAACTATTCTTTCCCCATTGAGTGGATTTGACACCATTGCCAAAATCAGTTGGGCTCGAATGTGAGGGTTGATTTCTGAGCACTCAATTCTATTCCGTTGGTCTATATATCTGTCCTTGTGCCGGTAGAATGCTGTTTTGATTACTGTGGTTTTGTACTAGGTTTTAAGATTAGGAAGTGTGTCTCCAATTTCATTCTTTTTCAAGATGGCTTTGGCTATTTGGAGCCCTTTATACTGCCATACAAATTTGCTGATTACCTTTTCCATTCTCGCAATGATATGTGATTCTTTTAGTTTCTGTTGTAAATGGAATTTTTTTCTTAATTTTTCTTCATATCTTTTATTACTAGTGTATGGAAACACTATAGATTTTGTACCTTGCCACTTTGCTGAATTTATTTATTAGTTCCAGTAGCTTCATTGTAGATTTTTCAGGATTTTCAGTGTATAGTATCATGTCATCTGCAAACAGAGGAAGTTTTACTTCTTCATTTCCAATTTGGATGCCTTTTATTTCTTTTTCTTGCCCAGTTGCTTTAGCTGGAACTTCCTCTACAGTGTTGAGTAACAGTGGTGACAGTGGGCATCCTTGTCTTGTTCCTGATCTTGGAGGGAAAGCTTTCAGTCTTTACCATTGAGTATGATTTTCATTGTGAGTTTTTCTTTTATGTCTTTTTTCCCTTTGAAGAAGTTTCCTTCTATTCCTGGTTTCTGAGTCTTTTTACTAAGAAGGAGTGCTGGATTTTGTCAAATGGCTTTTCTGCATGTGCTGACATTATGTGGGTTTTTTTGTTCATTCTATTGAGTTGCATATTATATATATTGATTTTCTTATATTGACCCACCCTTGCATACCTGGGATAAATCCCATTTCATCATGGTATCTACTTCTATTAATGTCTTATTGGATTCAGTTTGCTAGTATTTTGTTGAGGATTTTTGCATCTATATTCATAAATTGATCTGTGATTTTCTTGTGTTACCTTTATATGCCTTTATAATTTTAGTTTGCTGAACTGCTCAAAGCAGATACCATGAAATACGTTGGCTTTAACTATGGGAATTTATTTGCTTCCAAGCTTACTGTTGTTTTGAAGCTGTGAAAGTGCCCAAAATTTAGGCATCATCAAGATGATGGTTTTTTTCTTGAAGACCAGCTGCCAGCAATTCTGTACTCCTCTGTCACATGGCAAGGCACATGGGGGCATCTGCTGGTGTCTCCTTTCTCTTCCAGTTTTTCTTGCTGTCAGCTTCTTGCTTCTCTGGCTTTCTCTCTCTCTGTGTTCTCATTTAGAAAGCATTCCAGTAACAGATTAAGACTCACTCTGGGTCATGCTTTAACTGAAGTAACCTAATCCGAGGGTTGTACTTATAATAGGTTTACACCTACAGGGATGGATTAGCTTTATGAACTTGATTTTCTGGGGTACATACAATTCTAAACCACCACAACCTTGTAGAATGATTAGAGAGTGTTCCCTCCTTTTTAATTTTTTGGAAGACTTTGAGCAGGATAGGTATTAATTCTTCTTGAAATGTTCAGTAAAATTCACCTGTGCAGCCATCTGGTCCTGGGTTTTTCTTTGTTGGAAGGTTTTGATTACTGATTCAGTCTCCTTCCTAGTTATTGGTTTATTCAGGTCTTCTATTTCTTCTTGAGTCAGTGTAGGTAGTTTGTGAGTTTCTGGGATTTCTCCATTTCATTTAAGTTACCTAATTTATTCATGTACAGTTGTTCATAATATTCTCTCATAGTCCTTTTTATTTCTATGGTGTCGTTGGTGTCTTTTCATTTCTGATTTTAATTACTTATATCTTCTCTGTTTTTTCTTTGTAAGTCTAGCTAAAGGTTTGTCATTTTATTTGTCTTTTGGTTTTGTTGATTTTTCTCTATTATATATATATGTAATTGTTAATTTTCTATATCATTTATCTCTGCTCTAATCTTCCTTATTTCCTTCCTTCTGCTCACTTTGGGTTTAGTTTGCTCTTGTTTTTCTAGATCCTCTTCTTTTGAGGTAAGGTGTCTGATTTGAGATCTTTCTTCTTTTTCTTTTTAATATAAGCATTTAGAGCTTTAAATTTCCCTCTCAGACTTTGCTCCAAACCATAAGTTTTGATATCTTGTGATTTTACTTTGCCTCAAGATATTTCCTAATTTCCTTTGTAATGTTTTCCTTGCCCTATACATCGAGTACATTATTTGATTTCCTTGTACTTGTGAATTTTCCATTTCTCTCCCTTTGTGTTTGATTTCTAGCTTCATTCCATTGTTGTCGGAGGAGATACTTTGCATGATTTCAATATTTTTTAATTTACTGAGACTTGTTTAATGATCTAACATATGACTTGTCCTGGAGAATGATCCATGGGCACTAGTGAGTGTGTATTCTGCTGCTGTTGGGTGAAGTGTTCTTTAGAAGTCTGTTAGGTCTAGTTGGTTTAGAGTATTGTTCTAGTCTTTATTTTATTATTGATCTTCTCTCTAGAGGTCCTATTCAATATTGAAAATGGTATGTTGAAATCTCCAGCTGTTACTATAGAATCACTATTTCTCCCTTCATAACTGTCAATATTTGCTTCCTGTATTTTGCAACTCTGCCGTTAGATACATATGTATTTATAATTGTTTTGTCTTCTTGATGAATGAACCCCTTTATGAGTATATAGTGACCCTCTGTTCTAGTTTGCTAGCTGCCAGAATGCAATATACCAGAAACGGAATGGCTTTTAAATAGGGGAATTTAATAAGTTATTAGTTTACAGTTCTAAGGCTGAGAAAATGTCCCAATTAAAGCAAGTCTTTAGAAATGTCCAATCTAAGGCAACCAGGGAAAGATACCTTGGTTCAAGAAGGCCAGTGAAGTTCAGGGTTTCTCTCTCAAGTGATATGGCACATGGCAAACACAGTCAGAGTTTCTCTCTCATCTGGAAAGGCACATGGTGAATATAGTCAGGGTTACTCTCTCATCTGGAAGGGCACATGGCGAGCACAGCATCATCTGCTGGCTTCTTCTCCTGGCTTCCTGTTTCATGAAACTCCCCGGGAGACATTTTCCTTCTTTATCTCCAAAGATCGCTGGTTCGTTGGACTCTGCTTCTCGTGGGTATGTCATTCTGCTCTGCTTTCTCTGAATCTCCTCATTCTCCAAAATGTTTCCTCTTTTATAGGACTTCAGAAACTAATCAAGACCCACCCAAATGGGTGGAGACATGTCGTCACCTAATCCAGTTTAACAACCACTCTTGATTCTATCACATCTCCAGGGATATGATCTGATTACAGTTTCAAACATACAGTATTGAATAGAGATTATTCTGCCTTTACGAAACGGGGATTTGATTAAAATATGGCTTTTCTAGGGGACATACATCCTTTCAAACCAGCACACCCTCTTTGCCCCTTGTAACAGGTTTTGTTTTGTTTTTTTAAACTTCAATGATCTTTTATTACAAAATACATGCAGGGTTAAGTCTTTAACCTAGTTAAAAGCAAATCAGCATCTCTAACAAGATCAAGGATGGAGGTGCAGACCTAATAAAGATTATCTCTCGAACAAAGGATAAAAACATAAATTTTTTTTAAAGTAAAATTCTCCAGTGTTGCAGAAAAAAATATACCCAACTAATATCATCCATAAAATGAGCATTTGACAGACTACGCTGTGTTAAAAACCTAAATGAGGATAAACATAGCGGAAAATCTTTAACCCCCATATTAAAAAAAAATTCCCCTTTCTCCTCTTCCTTGTTCAATTCCCATGATTTATTCCAACCCACACCCAAAGAATAAGAGTATAAATAAGACCTAATTTACTTCTTGGTGTCTGCCATCTATTAAAAATCACCAAACATTATCCCATAGCATTTTTCACCTCTACTCTAATCAAGAAATTGATCCCTGATTTCTGGGCCAGCTGAAGGCTAGATTTTTGGAAACTTGCAAAATGTCCTCCCACTTCCCTCAAGGTCAGCGGCTGAGAATATAATGTAGGGCTGGGCACACAGGGCCCTTTCTAAATAAGAATACCAAATGTCTTGTAAACCTAAAATCTAATCTACCAGTTTAAAATAAGTAGCATCTGGAACCAAGCTGTTGGCTGTACCAAGAAGGTGCATTTTTCTTCCTCCTTTACCCTAAAAATAAGAGAGATGAATAGAGAAGTATTTGACCCAGGATTTGGCTTCCCAGAAGTTTCACTGACAACATTTAGGCCAAAGCCATGGTGCAGGAAAGATAAACAGTCATTGGGACAGTCTTGGCTGTTTTTGGCTGGATAGAGCTGTTGTTCCTAGGCAGCCTGGTTCATGGGTACATTATTAAAGCAGCATCCCCTTATGCAGCATACCTAACAGTTACTGGGGAAATCATTTTTTCATTTCAACTTCACAACTGATATATCCTTCAAAAGCAGCTTCTCAGGAAACGTCAGTGGAGACCATCCCTCTTACTTCAAGATCCTTCCATTTGATGGGTTTCTTGCCAGACTTCTACAGCAGCTCACTGGTTTTTGAAAAATATCTACATCCAAAGAATCCTCTGTGTACTGACAACATAGGGGGACAAGGACACTGCAGCATATGGTGATACTTCCTGTCAGTGACACTGCCCTTCTGAGCATAAGAGCCCCAGAGTGAGAAGACAAGGCCATTCAAGTTCTGACTTAACCAGGGCACAACTGCATTGGTAATTGCTCCCAAACTTTTTCCTTAAGAGAATTGGCTTGCTGTCCTTGAACAGTGAGGATAACGTTGTGTAGAATACTTTATTTGGTCCACCCAAATAAATCTCTGTGACCAGGATGAACAAAATCATTTAGGTCTGTAGACAGCTTTTTATAAATGTTTTCTAAGCTAGGTGGAGTGGAAAAGATCTTTGAACACTAAAGCAGAGCTTGTGAGCTTGACTGAGTCCATGATATGGATCCTGTCCAAGGATGACAGCCTTCACATCTCTTACGTCACACATCTGGGTCCGTGTAAAGACATGATGTGGGGGTGGATAAACAGTGTAATATTTTCTTTCTTGTGCTGCAAATCCCATTACCTTTATGAAATACAGCTTCCTGTACTTTCCACCAAGTTGTTTCTTTCAGGTCTCACCCAAACCCATACGCACATTGCAAACTGTGCGTCCCAGCAGGGCCTTGACCTTGTTCTTCTGAATCCATACCAACTGCTCGGGGCTCAGCAGTGAGGAGAGTGGTGTGCCAGACTCGCCCTATGCAGCCTGGGCCTTCTCAGCACTTCAGGTGCATCGCTCCCTGATGAGGCTCCAGGAGAAGGAGGAATACAGGCTCTTCTGGCTGATCACCCCAGAGCTGAGGAGGGAGTAAGCACATGCCACCCAGGGACTCCTCATTACAACTTTTGACTTAAGTCTGTGTACTGGTTTGAAAGGAAATATGCCCCCTAGAAAAGCCATGTTTTAATCAAAATCCCATTTCATAAAGGTAGAATAATCCCTATTCAGTACTGTATGTTTGAAACTGTAATCAGATCATCTCCCTGGATTATGTGATTTAGTCAAGAGTTATTGTTAAACTGGATTAGGTGACATGTTTCCACCCATTTGGGTGGGTCTTGATTGGTTTATTGGAGTCCTACAAAAGAGGAAACGTTTTGAAGAATGAGAGATTCGGAGAGAGCAGAGAATGCTGCAACACCACGAAGCAGGGAGTCCACGAGTCAGCAACCTTTGGAGATGAAGAAGGAAGACGCCTCCCGTAGAGCTTCATGAAACACAAAGCCAGGAGCAGAAGCTAGCAGATGACGCCTTGCTCACCATGTGCCCCTCTCACTTGAAAGAGAAACTGTGACTGTGTTCATCATGTGCCTTCTTGGATGAGAGAGAGAGAGACCCTGAACTTCATTGGCCTTCTTGAACCAAGGTATCTTTCACTGGATGCCTTTGATTGGACATTTCTATAGACTTGTTGTAATTGGGACATTTTCTCAGCCTTAGAACTGTAAACTAGCAACTCATTAAATTCCCCTTTTTAAAAGCCATTCCGTTTCTGATA